>JAVYIG010002836.1:0-225190 GCA_035222895.1 Strongylocentrotus droebachiensis | reverse complement strand
TTATTATGCCTCACAATAAGCTTGAAGAACCTTGCCTAAAAAGCATCGGAGAAAAGAAATGTCCATAATTATATTTTAAAATAGCTAAAAGATACCAAATTCCATGCAACCTCTCACAGTTGTACATATTTTACGTTTGCATACATGCAGCAAGTGATATACATAGAGAGAGAGAGAGAGAGAGAGAGAGAGAGAGAGAGGGGGGGGGGAGAGAAGGGAAAGGAGGGGGGGGGTCAGAGAATAGTAGAAGGAAGGCGTAAAATCCGAGAAGGAATGAGTGGAAATGGAAAAAGATAGTTCAATGTGTCAGTGATACAAGTGAGAAAGAGTCCCCAAAATGTATCAGACTTGCAAATATAAAATTGAAATTTCCAATCTCGTCTGAAATCTTAATCTCTCGCCCACTCAAACCGCACATTTTATACGAAGTATTCAACTACCCAGAGACAGATTAACCCCCGTCTTACTAAAGATTACTATGAATAAAATAGAAACCGGCCATGTTCCTCCCAAAACCGCTGCCTTTAAATGAAGAATGGTGGGAATTATTACGAAACATTTATAAACCTTATGAATATAGATAGGGGCTTGTGAGATCACTGTAATCCGTTATTGCCATTACTGACGATACTTACTGATTACTTACGTCGTTCTTTTAGATGGATATATATTTTCCGAATGAAAAGTACGGGGGTCTAAGTTTCAAGAATTTTATTGGGCCTAAATCCTTACAAGGAACGAAATCACTGAGTACATAATGTTGCACCTAAATTAAAATGTTCAAAAAATTAAAATCTCGTCTTATTTTCTCGTCTCCGTCTTCTCACCCCGAATTTATACGTCGACTTGGCGAGATCCTAATCTCTTCACTTCGTCACCACAAGGCCATTTTGACGAGATTTGAGACCTCGACCCAGTGGATATGTAAGCATATTTAAACTTGAAAAAATACTGTCGGAGGACTGCGCCCGGGACTGCGTCAGTAACATGCAATGTCCTTTCGGGTGCGTCAAATAGTGAGGGTGACTTCGTACCCTATTTGAGTTGAAATTGAAAAGAGCAAAATAATATTTCTTTGAATTATTGGCGCATATAGGTTTAATAAGCGTAGGTATAATAGCGCAATCGAAACGATTTCCATGTGCAACAAGCATTGAAACTCGATTAGCGTATGTAATGGCGCAAGCACAATGGACGTCTCGTCTGCAACTCTCAATACACTTACCATCTTCTAATTGTGCGTTGCTACTGAAAAGACTTGTAAAAAATTGAAATGCTATCGCGGCCGTCTAATTCGTCCATGGCGTATCCCATAATGCTATCAATAGCGGCGGAAAAATCTAAGAATACATCCACACTTGGCCCAGAAGTGACGAATATTCGTTGGAATGACAAGGATTCTTCGGTTAACACTGTGTGATTGGTCCAGTTAGCCCTCGATGATGATAGCGATGGTGATGACGTAGTCGCCGATGTGCACAGATTCCAGTACGGCTCCGATGGATAGACCTCGTTTGTCATTGGTCCATTCAAAAGTCTGAGCTCTACCCGATCGTGATTGGACCGCTCTGTGCACGTGGTGTCGGGTGAATCTGTGACGTTTGGAAGAACTAGAATAAGCCTGTCGAATGGCGATTGGCTGGTTAACGTAAAGGAACAAACCGGGCGCGAAAACAATTCGGTCGCGTCCTCAACTTTATCGGCTGCTGCCATTGGAAGCGAAAGTAATATGCTGCCCTCTGCCTCTGACATCTCGCTGTTAGAAGAATTGATGCATAGCGTTGCCATATCAACTGCAGATGGAAATAAAATGAAGATGAAAAGGTTAAACATCATTTATGTCAGAAAAGGATTTCATGAAAAAAATACACTTTGTTTAAAGGGTATACTCGACCATCGTGACTTAACATGATAGCACAAAGTGTGATGGCCGCTTTGGTGAAATTTTGTTCAGTAAAAGTGTACAAAAATAATCTCTTTGTTGCGATGCAAAGTGTATTTCTCTAATTGTTCTTCCTGTATAAATACCATCTGTCTTTAACCTCACGCTCATATAGTTTCGTGCACGCACAGTGATATTGCTGATAATCATCCATAAAGATGAATAGCTTTAATAGATTACAGAGATTGAAAAGTTGCCTGTTTGGCATTTTGTTTTCTTCAAGTTACGTCATATCTTACGTCCGAAACGATTCTGATTGATATTGGTCTCAACTTTTATAATGATGCTGATCGAATACGAATAAGGAATAATATAACACCCGTTAGTCTTTTTTGAAGTCTGACGTGATATGTGGGATTTAGAATTTTGATTAGTTTTCTTGCGGGAGTGAAGTATTGGTTGAAAAAGAGTAACAATACACGGGATTCTTGGATAAACAATTTCTCGATGATACGTGTGGACTGTTGTCGTATGGATGTATTTTGAGAGGGAGTTATTTTGATCCCGTTGTCATTAATTTAATCCTAGTTGATAGGAGAGATTGATTTATGAGATCTCTTAACCATCTTTCAACGGGTATCGCTAAAGAGGGGATGTGGGCGTGGCACCTCACCTTAAAGATTGTGTCGTCAAATCCGTAGATATTTTCAACAAATGTGTATATTTTCAAGCTCTGTCGACAAAGCAGGTTATCTGGAATGTCTTCAGAAATATGGAAAGTTTTTCATTCTTCATTTGTTGTTGTTTGTTGCTGCTTGCTTGCTTGTTGTAAATCATTTTCAAAATAGTAAACATGGACATTTTGTTGATGCGTTGTTACCAGGTTGGAATTTTCGCTTCAAATTCTCGAGCCCGTTTAAAATGTTCGAGTGACGCCCTTCGGTTATCCACTGTGACATTTTGCCAAATAAGCTCACAGACGAGTTAATCTTTCCGTACTCTGAATTAGGAACCCATCTCCACCATACTTCCAAATGTCACATTGCCGCCAGAGGCATGACAGAGGAATTTTTGATACAAGAACAGGTTTGATGAAGACAAACAATGGATCACTGTAATCAAATGTTATCCACATGGTAACGCATAGAAATTGCAATTCGATTGACGTTTTTCGATTGAGTCGTCTGCGAACCGTGTTTTGAGCATCCGTTTTGTTAGATTGTTTGTTCTTACCATCAGCATGTGACATGGATATGAAATACTTCATTAAGAAAATAATTGCGGTTCGACATCCCTTTATCAGAGGCATTATACTCGTTGTCAAGAGGTCCATACAGGTGCATGCCTGAAATGACATTATGTCATAAGCATTGTCCTGTAATATAAGAAACCACTCTGCTATTTAATCATTCACCCATTGCGTCTTTGCTAATTCTTGCAAAAATCTATTGGGGGACAAACAAATCGCGATATATAACCGACCATATATATTTGTTTAAACTATTTGTTTGATACATTCATCCGCTTTGTTAAATGTTTACGCTTACATAATAAACTTAACATCATTAATCTTTTTACTACCGTAATTTATCTTATTTTAATGTTAACAAAATCCGAATGAATCTGGAATCATAATCTGATTTGAATCTGATAATAATCATTTTATTCACGAAATAAAGCAGTTATGATCAAACATCACTCGCTCCCATCCTTGTCTGTGACCCTTTAGGCTCCTTTAACATGTTAAATGTCACTATCTCTTGATTTCCAAAGTATTATGGATTCATCCTTGCAATCGCTAAAATGTCGGCCAGTTCGACAATCCTTCCAACCTCCCTCGGGAATGCAGACTGCATGTGAGAGGAGTCTTCACTTACATAGCATGCTCTTTACATGGTCCTGTGTCATGCGAACTTATGCAACGAATTTTTTGGAATGTCCTCACATTCTGTATGTAGAAGATGTCTTTTTTGTGTGTAATAACTATGTTCTCTGTATATCTTGTTTCGTTATTCAACGACATATCATCTTTATAATTTATGTTTTCAATAGAGAATGTTAAAACCAAAGGTTAAAACCCACAACACACGCGCACACACACTACAAAAGGCTAACGTTATCTTGATGCAAGCCACATGTTTCGCCTCCATGTTCATAATATTATGCTCCACCCTCTTTTACAATGCGAACCCCTTTCCATCATTGCTATAGATTGCGATCAAAATTATTTTCCATGACTGTTAAACTGATTCGAACCTGTTTCTCTGTCCATACTATATGTGTTCTATCTCGGCGTATTAGAAGACGCACTATGACTTCTGGCAGCGTATGGACATCAAGATTTCGTCTAATTATTCTATATTACATTAACCTTCTCATCAATCCAGGACAGTCAGCACACAGTATGGACAGCAAATATGATTTAGATCACTCTTGACTGCAGACGGGAAATAAACATTTTTGAAAACACATTATAAGACAGAAATAGTTGGTCGTACAGATTCTAATTTTTGCCGATGGTAGTGATGACGATTTGAGATATCGTTTTTGATGATAATGATGATGACAATCGTCGTCAGGATCATAAAGAAAATCCTAACATAATTAAATATCTAAAGTGTGATGATAAAATTATTGATGACGATGATGATAGATGGTGGTTATACCGAGACAATAGTCTATAGTAGATACATGAAAGGAAACGGTATAGAACGAAGTATGAACATGTAAAATGTGTCGAAACTAGAGAGCTAGTCATTGTACTCTATATCGGCATAACTTCGAATATGAGGTCGCTATCTGCTTCGACAGTGCCCTGCTTTTCTGATTCTAGTATTCAACATTTCCACCTCCCAGACGGCGGTGTACCTCACGTGAAGGGAGGATGAGGATAAGGCGAGGAGTAAGAGGTGAACAGAAGACAACACATAGCCATTAGATGGATAGATGAAAAGATGAATATTATAGAGACGAGATGGATAGAGGTAGATGAATGGATGGATACCCTAGATGAATTGATAGACAGATAGATAGATGGTTGGATGGATAGATGCGTTTTCACCTCCCAGACGGTTGTGGGTACCTTATGGGATTATAGTATCAGGATAAGGGGAGAAACAAGAGAAAGCGGGATGAAAAGAATACAACACATATATATTAAATGGAAAGATGAATAAATGAATATAACAAGATATTGATAGATGTAGATTAATGGATTGATACCCTACACTCTTATTTCCACGGAGTCAAATTTCACTCTAAATGGCGTCAGCTGGGAGTCAACTCTATTCCCAGTTAAAGTGACACGGATTCCGAATCAATTTGACTCGGATTGTGTGGCATCAGCTGAGAATTGACTCAATTCAGAGTCAAGATGACTCCTTTTCCGTGTCAGTTTAACTAGGAATAGAGTTGACTCCCAGCTGACGCCATTCAGAGTGAAATTTGACTCCGTGGAAATAAGAGTGTAGATAATTATAGATGGATGCATGGATGAATATATGCATTTCCAGCCCCGCCCCAGACGGTGGGTGTACCTCATGGGAGGGGAGGAGAAGGCCAAGAGTATGAGGCAGATGAGGTGAAAAGTATACAACACATATACATTATAGGTATATAATAGATGAATGAATTAATAGCCTAGACGGATGGATAGACAGATGGTTGGATGGATAGATGCATTTTCACCTCCCAGACGGTGGGTGTACCTCCCCGGCCCCCCCCACTCAGAGGTCGGAATGACCGCATGCGTGTTGCCAAAATGTCCGGTAAAGGGGTACTTTTCGTGCGACAAAGTCCGGCCCGAGAATTGTAAAAAAAGGGGTGTATTTGACTTTTCACCCGAAGATTTCTTTAAAAAGGGGGTGTTTTTCTCTTTTTCTCTCATCTCTTTGGACTCCTGAGAAATTATTACGAATTTAGGGGGGTACATTGAGTATTTTTCCTGATTTAGGGGGGTCTCCAAGGCATGAAAAGCCCGCGAAAAGCCCGCGAAAGGGGGGTTCGGAAATGTTGGCAGTCCTCAGATAGGGGGTGCTTTCAAAAAGAGGGTACGAGCATATGCGTACCCTAAAATTGGGGGGGGGGAGGATAAGGATAAGGCAAGAAATTAGACATTGAAGAGAAAGCTGAAAAGCTTATTTACAATGCACTGTTACACTCTTAACAATAATTTCCATTTTATAAGCAGAGATATGGGAGGGGAAAAGAGAGAGAGAGGGGGAGGGGGAGAGAGAGAGAGAGAGAGTTAGTGAGAGGGAGAGAGAGAGAGAGATATAGAGAGAGAGAAGGGGGTAGTAAAGGGAGGGAGGTGGTGGGAGAGAGAGAGGGGAAAGGAAGAGAAAATAGTGAGAGTGTGGGAGAGTTAGATAGAGAGGGGGTGACGGGGCGTGGGAGGAAAGGAGAGAGGGAGAGCTCATTAATCATTAATGGAAATGAATGATGATTAACAAAACAAAAAAACAGTAATAGAGAAGTTATAGTAGGAGTCAGCGAAAACAATTGGCATATCTATATATTTAGGCAACATAGCATTTGAGAATTTTAAAACCGCATATTTGTTAACGAAATGAAGAAGTCGCTCGAGGATACCCTTGGTTTGAATACACGCTTTGCTATGAACTTTGAAGAAAACAAACGGTGGGTGATATTTCTTTGCACTATTCCGTTTTATTTTTTCAACTTTCATAAAAAAACTCTTTTGCCCAAAAGGTTAAGAATGAATTAAACTTTACATTTCTTCTAGCTCCAAAGATTAAGATCCCCACAGTTCTTCTCGTAGAAAACAAAGATTTAAAATAGAGGTACATAATTGCCCTCGACTGATAGATTAACCTTTACACTGTCTTTAAAGTTCTCGCAAGAAGAAGCAATTATTTCTACCTGAGAATACATGAGAGAGGAAGAAATACCGTTCCGTAGCCCTACATTCTCACCCCTTTCATCATAATCAATTTGAAGCATTGCTGCTCGGGTAAATAGATCGATCATGAGACCGAGCCTATATCTTTCCATGAGGCTCCTATCAATGTTTATACCGCTGGGAATATGTGATATAATTCACCCTAAAGCTCCGCCATTTTGTCTGCCTCGCCGAGAGGCGAAAAATAGATTCTTATTTTGATGATCAACATGATCGGCTACAATGTAATTGTTCAAAATGCTCTCACATTCTAAGTGTCAAAGATTTGCGTCATAGTTGGCTTGATTATTGAATTAATTTTCTTTCTTTTTTTCCCTTAAAAATAAAATCATGTTTGGATTTCATTCCGTTCATTTTATTTAAAGGGATAGAAAGTGCTCATTATAATTATACAGTTCATATTACAAACTTGTTCACATTATTATGGATAAGGATACCAAAGAGTTTATTACTTCTGTGTTGTTCTGTTACTGTTATTGGATTATAATCATGATGTGATCGCATTTTGTTGTTACCAACAAAGCCTCATGGAAGACTACCACTATTGGTGAAAATGTGCTACCCTGTACATATGTCATTAATAAATGAATAAATAAATAAATAAATACGTTTATCTTTGACTTGCTTAACATGTCTACAGGAGGCGATCGTGGCAGAGGGACCGCATCAACAAGGCTGGTAGACAAAATGAGTTTAATGATGATTTGTAATGTAATTTGAAAAGGTAATTATACCGGAGGTGTATTACTTCACACTTTTCATGCTTATGACCCCTCATAACCAGCAGACATGCATGTTTGCTCAAATGGAAATATTCCACCACAAAATAGATATCTTCCATCTTAATTGCGTTTCTGACCGTCTTATTGTAAAACAAAACATCAAACAATATCTCTATTCATGATAAAAGTAGTCCCAGCAATATAGCACGTTGTGGACTATATAATTATACTTGAGAATAGGGGGGGGGGGGGGTTAAAAGATATAAGTGTATGGATCTGTCTTGTCATATTAAAAATACAGGGTTAAGACTGCATTGTTGCCACTTACTGGGAAAAAGTAAAGTAATGATATATAGGTACCTTGACCATGGTTCAAAGTTATTCAATTCCTTTGAACAGCTATACCCGTACCTAACTTTGCAATGTTGAATATACCATGAAACTTGCATTAAATAGAAAGTGAAAAAATATCAGTGATATTGAAACAAGAGCAAATATTTCAAAGAGAAAGTAAAATCTCGGTCACCGTCACTTGGAGCTACGACGCTCAAATTTGTAAAATTCGAGTAATTTGATCTCTGACACTTGCATCTCAGTCCCATATCACGAGCAATATTTAAAAAGGAGTTAAGTCAATCACATTTTCACATCCATGCAATATTTTTACTGGATTACTTCTCTGTATCAGTGCAACTTTTTTTCGTTTCTTTGATACATTTCGACATTTGCATATTATATACATTTGACGTGATAGGTACCCATGCACCTCGGCAAGTTTGAATCGCGTTCTGAGCACGCACATATTATATTTCTCGCTTGACGAATATTGGTTAGATTTGCGAGGAAGCATGAAACGGCCCGTTCTCCAATTACATATTATGCGGCGAACAGTGTGCATTCTAACGCAAATATAGACGACATTTTGGACGGATATGAGTCGGAGCGGAGAGAAGAAATACTTGAAATAAAACCAACATGACGGCGTAAAGACGAGAAGAATTACCATAATAATCTAATTTTCTTGTCTTGATGACCGTTCTCGGAAACAAAGTTTATACCAAAACTGAAATACAAAACATCCTTAATGTTAGTGTAAGTTCTCCTTTCTCTCTCTCTCTCTCTCTCTGCTCTTTCTATGCTCTCTCTCTCTCTCTCTCTCTCTCTCCCTTTTTCCCTTTCTTTCTTCCTCCTTCTGCCCTTTTTTCCTCATACATTTGGCATCTTCTCCATTACCGAATAACTAGAAGGCAGAGTGCTCAAGATTCACTTGTTGCTATAGTAACGACATGTCTTCAAGGATGACAACTCTTCATTAATGATGCATCGCTCATCGGATTAAGGAAGGTATGCTATCGCCTTTAGGTGCTTATAATCAACGTCAAAATAAACATTAGTGACAATAATTATTGAATATATTTCCTGCATTATGCCATACCATATCTGACTATATCTCAACCAAATTAATGCGCATGTATCACAGACTCTAATTCGTTGATAATAATGTGATGCAGCAATTCCCTACGAACTCTGAGATTATTCTTTCATCATTTCACATGAAGAGATAAAACTCCATGTTGCACATCGGCTGTACACTCTCGTAATGGGGGGAGAGAGAGAGGAAGAGAGAGAGAGAGAAAGAGAAAGAGAGAGAGAGAGAGAGAAGGGGGGGAGGGGGCAGTTTCATATCAGTTTATAATATACGGCTGAAGTCTGAAGATATGCAAACGTTTACACGTGCAGTGCAACATAAAATCAAACATTTGCTACGGTGATTCGCTGCACGCCACGACTTAATTACGCTTATAAACATCACGCAAGCACGCCAAGTACACATTTTGAGGTCGGTATGATAATAATTATAATGTTTCAAGATAAACACTCTATGCTGTTCTCTATCATTGTAAGACATGTCAAATATATTTAAACTTATATTATAGGCAGTTGCTGGATTTTCAGTAATGAACGGTAGGGCAAGTGAAAAATTTAAAATCCCATGGAGAAGGGGGGGGGGGGGGAGGTGTCGTCCGACTTTCATTTATTACATGCGTCAATGCTCATTAAGAAAAGATTTAATACCATTCTTTTGTGTATGTTATTTTTTTCCTTTCACTCCCCTTACTTTTTATCTGTAAGATTAGGAGTGTGTTCTTCAACTACAAGAACTGCAGACGCCGCACTTTTAATGCAATATTTCATAACAAATACATTTATCTGTTCCATGCACAGTCCTTTGATGAGCTTATGCTTTGCATGTATTATACACTGTGCACTCCTATATAGGATTATGGTCTGAATTATGGTAATTATGATATGTAGTTGCATTTCAAGAATATATATGTTCTATAGTTTAGCGTCATATCACTGAATCTCATTCCGAGAACTTACTAGTCAAATCTGATCGTCTGATTATAGGATACAAGCCTTGTAGATATTATGCCTCTCGCTAATCCTGTATACTCATCTAAATCAAATTAGAAATTCCAAATGTGGCATAATGAATGTATTTTCTTAAATAGTGAACAACATGGATGCCCCGAGCATGTCAGCTCGCAGACCGAGTTATCTACTGAGGCATCAGACAGAATGATGGCAAATCAAAAAGATACATAACTATACTGTATGTTTAATTATGATTCGATGCAAAATCGACGATTGGCAAGCAGAAATAGCTCGAAGCAACAGATCTTAGTCGCGATAAGAAATGTCACATGGAAATGATGATTTCATTGCAGTTGTGGTTTCAGACAATAATGAATGTCAGTTTTGTTGCAAGGAATGGTTTGATTGCGTTTGATTACAGACAATATTATTTCGTTTATTCAAATGAGGAAATTAAAGCGGTTTTACGAAATCTGAGTGCCGGATCTGTTTCTTTACGCATATGAAAGTAAACGGCATCGCGTCTAACCGAATAAAAGGTATAATAACCAGTATTCATGCTTTCCAGGCACGTGCTCCTCGACTCTGTAATGAGCTTCTACGTTTTATTCGTTTATCATCTTCGCTGGATGTCTTCCGAAAATGTCTAAAAACTCTCCTCTTTGACCATGATCAACAACAGATTCTGTGATAATATTTATGTGAAACAACAGTTAGTTTGTAAGAGCGCTAGAGAAACGACTTTATTGTATTGTATTGTATTGTATTCTTTTAGAAGGAATAGGAAAAGTTCCTTTTACTTTGCGATTCCTATAGTTGATGACGATTGATGATGCAAGAGATTGATGATTTATTCATACGATGAGTATATAGCTAGACTCGGAGACCTCACCCATTCATCACTTATACATCACATCAGACAACTCTCTGACCAAGGTGAGGAATTACACAGAAAACCTGACACAGCGGGCATACTCTCTGGAGACAGCCTTCCCGCAAGGAATCTACAGCCAGAAGATCCTTTAAATAATTCATGAAATGTGTTGCTAAGGACATATTCTCTGGAATAATTTCGTTTCTCCTTGATAAAAAGTTGGGTAATGATGTCCTAGTTGCATTACGTAAGAAAAAAAAGTAAGATTTAAAGATAACTTGATAAAAGTTTTTCTGCTTAGATGTTTAAGTTTAGGCTTCATGTTGAATATCACAGTCCGTTTAGAAGTAAACGTTGGTAAAGATGGCGATGATGGAGCCTCCTAGGAGGTGGGCTTGATCTTTAACTTTCTGCATTAGATGTAAACTCAGGTTCCACTTGCTTATCATGAGGCCTAAGTGTTTCGGAACGATAGAGTTTGTGCTCGTAATTTGATTTGACAAACGACTGTCAATCAGATCAGGGTCCTGTCAAAATTGTAACAGTTACAATTTCTTACCTTCAGTTATGGAACCGTAGCATGAAACCTAAGTTCTGCTCTAATGGTTCGTGCTGTGGTGAAAAAAAAAATCAGTTCTATTTTTGTTGCTTTTATTTGCAAAACTGTGCGTTGGTTGTGTTATGACGAGGATATTCATATAGCTCTTAACTCAAATTCAGCGACAAAGATTAACATTTTTCTCGTTATCAGCAAGGGTTTATACTGTTGAACATATTTCGACATACCAATATCTACAACAAACGTTTCTTTGACAATACTTTTATTAGATCTGAAGTCTGAAGATCCAATACAAATTCATTGATAGGACTGCATTTTGTCATTGAACCCTTTATTAAAGCCAATATGCATACTTATAGTCATATATAAGAAGTGGTTTTATATAAAGGCAGTATCACTACCACGAAGACATCGAAAATTATCATTAAAAGTGTGTGTAGAAGACTAAATAATAAAAACGCAAAAAATAATGCTAATGATATCTCAAAACTACAACATTCTCTCTTTTCACAGTGAGGAGTATTCACTGTGTAACATCGGTAGAATATTCGTCTTCTGCAACTCACGATACATTCCTTGCATCACCCATTATGCATAATATCCTCTGGCTTAAAGTGTAAATATTTATGATCCCCGAGGTATACTCATAGACAAAAAAAGCTCTAAGCTCGAATATTACAGTGAAGCACAAGAATTTCCATTCATAGCTACGTTGACTTGAATGTCAGGCATAATAATGATAGTCATCCTTTGTCATACAGGGGCGGATCTAGCTTTTTGCCAAAGGGGGGGGGGGGGGGGGGGGTTCACCCAGGATTTTCCAAAAATCGCGCCGTTTTACTTTTTTTTCTCACTTGGCCGCCCAAGGGGGGGGGGGGGTTAAACCGCTGAAACCCCCTAGATCCGTCACTGTCATACAGGCGGGGGAGGGGAGGGGTGCCAGACGAAGAGAGTAAATGTTGCAACACATTGGCATAATTATTATCCGTATCATTGTATGAATTTAGGTCATCAATATGCCGCTATTATTACCTTATTTTTTTTTTATTTTTAACAAATTTATTACATCGATTTAGGCCAATCATTTATTCTATAATGTATAAATTGAAAGAAAAATACATTATTTAAAAAGAAGGAAATGGACATAAGCATAAGGGGGGATGTGTTGGCGTATGGTGCTATATAGGGCCTCCTAAAAGGCATCTTGTATTTCCTTGCAATTAAAGGCGCTGGCGAACAGTGGAAAAGGTGTTTTTTCTTTTAAACCTACATTTTCCCCTTTTCTTTATTGTGTGCGTATGTCTGCCCTTGGAGGGGGGGGGGTCTTGCGAACGGGGTAGGGCATGTTACCTATACTATGACGTATACTCTCTGTGGTTGCTACGCTTCTTGTGCACCGATAAACAGAATTTCCTTGAAGTACAAATCTTAGTAGCCTCCGATTCCTCTTCAAATCTCCAGCAATATCTTTACATCGGCGCGTTGGTCCGGTCAACATGCAGTAGCCAGCAGGCAGCCAGCTTATACAGCCAAGCAATCTGATATTGATCAATGTCATGATTTACCCGAACGCTATCATTAACCTTTCGGTAACATCTCCCTTGAGGTAGCCTTCTAGACATTGCTTCGTGATAAACAAGACAGATTTATGGAAACGGTTTCGGATTAAAGTGAGAGATTGCTCTTCTTCTTCTTCTTCTTCTTCTTCTTCTTCTTCTTCTCTTATTTGCGTTTGATGGGAGTTCTTAGACGCTCTGCAATGAATAGTCCATTCCGAGCAGTGTTTTGGGTAAATGCTCTGTCTGACCAGCGTCAAAAGAAATCACTAATTAGATGGTCAAAATAACCACCTGATTTGGACATTTATAAATGCTGATGTATTCTCTAGAGTCTAAATTATTTCCGACTAAGAGTTTTTAAAACTATTTTCATTTATAAATTATACACACACGCACACTATGACATCTGCATAGAGTGAGAATCAGAATAGAGTTAGATTAACTAACCCCTTTTCTTGAGTGTAAACATTAAAACAAACCAGGTTAAATAAATATTAAAATTTGCATAATTATGAAATGGTATCGATTATCGAAAAATATATCAGAACACAACAAGAACTTTTACAATGAATGAGCTCAGCATTGCAATTACCTCAGAAGTTCTCTTGACAGTATTTTAAATGATAATATTGATTGTTTGATTATTACCTGACTGGTGAGAAGGTATGTGTTTACATGTACAGGGGACCGACAACTTTAAGTCATGAGGATTAATGCCTTACAAAAGGGCAATAGCCCATCTACTTGGTTTCGAACCTTGGACCTCCCGATTACGAGACTACTGCTCTGTACCACTGAACCATCGAATAAAAATGTTACCGAAGCTATTAAAGCGAATGCATTAGTTGGAATATTGTATCTAAAATACACTGTAAGTAACGTAATATGTTGTTGAATCCGTCTTGCGGCTTTAAACTTTCCACGGCCCAGCATGCATTTATAACTTGTTTGTTCAAGATGGATCGATAATTATGTATTACTCATTTTAACTCAAGGGATTTGTAAATCCGGTCGAGTAGTCACGGTCTGAATTCGCAGTATGACGAATGAATGTTTTACTCGGCCAGTATATATCATGACCTATACAATCATGCATAATTAATGAAAGGAGACTTACATAACCTAGTATTAGCCGCAATCTTCAACACTTCTTCTTATTTTCTGAAGAAAGCTTTCATCGTTGAACAAGCAATAATGTACTCTTACCCCCCCCCCCCCCCTCCACACACACACACACACACACACAAACATTTTGCTATTTATAGCTGCTTAGTTGAGTTAGAAGTAAAATGAAGGTACTCTCTTTAAAAAAAAAGTGAATTTTCACTCTATTTTCACTTTCTTGGGAGTGACGTCCGTGATCACTTGTTTAGGAGTGAAAATCGATTGATTTTAGAGTGCTCTCTAAAAGAAAAGAGTGAATTTTCACTCTATTTTCACTCTATTTTCACTCTCCAGAGGAGTGACGTCCGTGATTTTGAAAATTCACTCTTTTTTTTTAAGAGAGTACATGCATATAGTTATCTCACACTATGTTGTTCGTTTCAGGTTGGCTTCGGCCCACGGGTGCTCATAATGAGAGATTGTAATTTCCTATAATGATCATTATGAACCGAGAGTGATCAATCTTCATGAATGGGGGAAGCGATACAATCAGAAGTTTTCGCTCATTAAGGCACATAATTGTTTCCGAAGATCGATGCCCTCTTGATGAAGTACGTCAAGATTATTGGTCCTTCTCCATCATCCTTGATTCTCTGTGTGATTATTGTCTTCCTCTCCATCAAGATTCTTGTTCAAACATTTTAGTTTGTGTTTCTTTCTTCCCATACTTCATCCTCTGCTGTCACTCTTTCCATACTTTTCCTCGCTCTCTTCAATTTTTCCCTTTCTTTGTTTCTTTGATGAAGTTTGAGTTTGTACATCACATGCTCCTCCGACAAATAATTCCTACAATAACCAAAGTCCTAACTATCTTAACAATACACCAGGTACCCCCAATTAACCCTCATCCTAATACTAAACCTAATCTAAAACCCAATTGCACCCGTTATCCTAACCCTAATCCAATATAAGTTTGACCAAATAAAGCCCATATCAAATATCGGATTACTGAAACGTACATTCATTAGCACGTAATAGGATGAAACGGTTGTCATCTTGAAACGAATATTGCCGGTAATTCTTTTTCTTTCCATGAGATTAGAGAAGGCATCTCACCCACCATGCGCTTGTGTACATGGTAAATGATCTGTCCATGATCATACCCAGTCCAACCGACGGAACGAATCCAGACAAACAAAAGACCGAACAGAATGTCATACCTCCAATGCCCAATATGCCGTTACCTAGCGGTCAACCGGTCTAACGGTGTGACAGGAGTATATAACCGAACATACAAGAAACACTCAACTTTTCCCCGTGGTATGGCATGGTATAACCGTCAGTACCTGTCACCACGTGGTAATCGGAATGTTCTGTTAACCATGCAACGGCGTCTCTAATTGAGTTGAGGGGCACCGTGCGGAGCACAATTAGTGTCCTCCAAGACAAGGGACAGTATCAAGCAAGAGTGGGTAGTTCCTATTCTCCACCCAGCCTCAAACCCTATACCGTCCCTCATATTGAAAGAGCTGCAAAAGCACACTGCGTACATTGTCATTTACAGAACTCATGTAAAACATTCATCAACCATCAACCAACATCGACACCAACGGAAAGGCGACATAACCAGAAGAGGTTTATAGCCACAATTCTTAAACCGGAAGGAAACTTTGAGGACTCGAATTCCAAAACCAAACATCATCAATTTGGCACAGAAGATTGTTTTGGCACATAATTCTTAATATCTCATCACTTTTCTATATATTAGAGACTTTGCTTCATACTTCCCCCTCATTACTTTTTGCCGTTTCGAAACAATTACATATGTAACTTCACGTCTTGTGCAATTATGAGGGATCTACTTTTGTTCTCACATGGTTTTGTGTTCGTACGGTTCGACAGAATCAAATCTGCGATCGGAGAATGTATATCTCATATCTTACTTACTAATGCCTTCATTGATATTTATACATATCTCTTAAACCTTTACACAACATTTTTGGTCGATGGCTTTTCCTTTTATACACCTGACTTTCATCCCCCTAAAATGCTGCCAATTCGTATAGAAAGGAAATCCCATGGATTTAACCCTTTGAATTTTACTGTCCTGAATTATGCTTTCCAGTAACGGTTTTTGTCAATCTTTGATGCATGAAATCCAAACACCTTTCACAGGGCCTCCTCTCAGAGACAGAGGCATAGGCTAATGGAGGAATCTTGACTAGAGGCGAGAAGATTCTCATTAACAATTCTATCACTCCATTTAGCCCCCAAGCTGTATAAGCTAGCTCTAGACCGAGAACGATTCTTGGGGCAAGGAAAGAGATGTTTTTTTCCCCCAAACATATTGAGATACATGCATGCATAAGATTGAGCATGGCGTCTGTAGGATGGAGCTTGACGTAAGAGTTATATCGCTACAGAGAGAAAGAGAAAGAGGGGGGGGGGGAGAGGAAAGGTAGGAGAGAGAGAGAGAGAGAGAGAGAGAGAGAAAGCAGAGAAAGCAAGACACAGGGAGTATTCATGAAAAGAGTATTGATCAACATCTAATGAAAAGTTTGAATTTCATTATTTAAAAAAAACACAAGTAGCCAAAAGTAAATGAGAACAGGAAAAACAAACAAATATTATGATGGGTTTTAAAACATCATGTGGTACACCTTTCCAAGTAAACTTTTCGTTTTCTTCAAAACAGATTTCAACATCCATCTCTTGGTTAAGGATTGAACGTCCATTGATCAAACAGCAGCGAAGAAATAATCCTGCCAACAAGCCTCAGAGCAAAGATTAAGATAATGCATACAAGTTCTCAGTTTCCATGGAAACGGTAATAATTGATGTAAGGACATCTGATAGCCCATATTCAATGACTTGTGGATGATGATTATCATTATGGTTCCTCAGACGAAATTCAAAATAATAGATCTAAGATATTTCTCTTCCAGGCAGTCAAGTTTCTGTAAACAAGAATGACAGTTTTGTCATCTCCAAAAGAATATCCAATTTCCAATCAACTTTTGTTTTTGTTTAAAATCCATAAAAGTTAAGTTTTCCCTTTGGCCTTTGTTTTGCTTTCATTGAAATATTTATTCATCAATTCATAAAATCCTTTCTGATGTAATTTGTTTTTATTAAAAGTCACGTAATGTGCCTGTTTCTCCGCAGAACGAAGCCTATAGAGAAACGGACCGAATCTCATCATCGCGATCTATGGTAGATGTCGAAGTATCGTCTTAATGTGTATGTCACTCTCTCTTACTAATCTGATTAGAAACCGCTTTGGTTGGTTGCTGAATGCTGTCTGCAGCTGTTCGGGGGGTTCCCATGACCAGACAACAATTACAGTACATGGGACTGGGACGAGCTTTGAGCATGTTTTTCTTTAGGTATGCTGTGGGAAAGATGAATCTGAGAGCTACATGAAACATTAGACAGACTTCAACTCTACCCTCAGGCAATTCAGTGTGGGTAGTCTCGTCCCACTGCTCTTATCATAATTACTCACTGTCAAAGCTAGCATAGATCGAAAAGTACCAGAGCTTGGTTATCCAAAGCCAAATCAGCTGCAATAACCAAAAGCAGGTGACTTCAGTTATGCTTCACATTCATTACAGATGGTTGTGATCTCAGATTTCCTGTCGTTTAAAGTTAAATTGTTCTTCTTATATATTTGTATAGGTACTGTTCATTTCATTTCACCACCCGCTTCAATTTCAGTTTTTTTTGTTGCTTCCTTCTATTCTTGAAGAAGAAAAAATTGATGCTTTTCTCACAACCAACAAAGTTCATCAAAAGAATTTAATGTGAATTTCATTCAAAATATCCGTTAAAAATGGAATAACTCAAATGGTTCAAAAATTATTAGAAAGATCCTGCAACAAAGAAAATTACAATTGCAGTATCTAATTTGGGTCAGCTAGAGACCCTTTGGAAGCATCCCTCTTCGGTACCCCAATCTTCTTTTCATACAACTTGCACAAAACCTTCACCTCCCTCTCGCTTCTTCCCACCGACACCACCTTGAATAATGAATAATATACGGCGCAGAGTGTAAAGGAAACATTGCAGGCGATGCTGAATAATCACATCAAGGGGGACAAGGTCGCACCGGTAACCAACCGAAATGAAGATCGAAAATGCATCCCTAAGAATTCTGATTTCCCATTCTGAATTTTACAAGTGCGACCGTTATTAGGTCAGTCAGACTGATTAATACGACAATCTCATCACTTCTCTTCCACCCGAAAACGATTTTATATGTTGTTGAGAAGGGCATGAAAGATTTATCAAAATGAATGATGATTATATTAGGGAGCTATTTAGAGGATACTAACTGACTTGACGCAAACTTTGTGTGCGTATTTTTTATCATTGTGAGAATGACGTCATTCGGAGTATTCTTTACAAAAAAACGGCAATTGGCCGTCACCTGATACATGGAATTCATGGCGTTTTCAACCGATTCGTTGTGTGTCATTTTCTTTAATAGTACTATTTTAAACAATACATCTCTTTGCTTTTTTATAGTGAAGGCAAAAACGAAGACATAGCTAGGTTGTTTTCTTAAGGTTTGGAATCTGAAATTCAAATTTATATACAGTAGTCTAAATTACATCTCTGTCGATTCCTTATGATAACACGTCCACCTTTCATCCATTTTCTCTCCTATATGGTTTTAGTCGTTATTGTCAAAATGTGTAGCATGATTACTGATGACACATTTAATATTTCTTAAAGCTGCTGATAAACGCGTTAATAGTTCATACATGCAGTGTACTAGTTAATGTCTCAATACAACAGCCATAAAGTCATCGAAGAAGGATGCATTATATTTACAAAGTGAAATAGAGTCCCAGTAGAGTTAAGTACTAAAGAAGATTATTTCATAGGAGCTGGAAATGGACAGGAATCCATACGTCTATAAAAACCTAAAACTCCTTGACCTAATAAAGTCATCGAAGTAGGATGCATAATATA
The DNA here is from genome assembly GCA_035222895.1 of Strongylocentrotus droebachiensis. Taxonomy (NCBI): domain Eukaryota; kingdom Metazoa; phylum Echinodermata; class Echinoidea; order Camarodonta; family Strongylocentrotidae; genus Strongylocentrotus; species Strongylocentrotus droebachiensis. Next base: position 206,213 of record JAVYIG010002836.1, on the reverse strand, counting down.
CAAAGTGAAGTATAGTCCCGGTAGAGTTAAGTAGCAAAGGAGTAAACACTTGGCAGACGACACAGGGCCTCACAACCTGTTATTTTCCCGCGTATTTCGAGTGCTTCATCCTGTTCTGCAATACTTGTGTAAAAAGGAAGTAAACGCCACTTTAAGAAAATGACGGATGCTGAATGACTTTGAATAGCCAGACTGAAAACCACTTTATCTTCCCAAAATGAAATTTTAGTCAACTCTACTGTGTTATATCAGAAACTAGATACATGTATTATCAAAACTTGTGAAATGGCTGCGGGGTTATGGAATTTCACAAAAATGCCAATGTTGTCACTTACTTCCTTATGTCAAGTTAGGCAAGCATTGGCCTGGTGATGGACGCTTAGAAGGGTTGGAGGACCAATTGTGCATCTTATTGCATTGAAGTAGGCCCCAGTGACTGGACGATATAAATCATTGAAGAAGGTACATATACCGGGCACAAGGAACTCACCATAAACCCCAGGAGTATAGCAATTTGAGTCATTTGGTTGTATTTGCTGTTTTGTACGATAGTTGCAAAAGTACTTTTGCACATAGGTAGTCTTTTGCAAAAATACTGATTTTATTTTTTAGGTCCTGCCAGTTTGTGTCGATAATCGTCGTCTGTTTTAATAAACAGAGTCAGTCACTAATAAATGTTTGTTCAAATTTGTCTATAAAGTTTACCCAAATTGTTTACGTTATTACTTCTGTATGTACTCAATCAGAAATGACATTGCGCATATTATATGCATACAGTCGGTTTTATAAAGTCAGTTGCCCTGCACTGCAATAACAAATCTTGTACGTGGATGCTTGTTCGTCAGTATCGTATCAGATAGCTAATGTATTAGCTTCCCCATTTTTCTTCCAAAACAAAAGAGCTATCATGATGTAGGACATTTCCTTCTTAGGAGGTACATTTCTTTGCTAATAAAACACATATTATTCTTTCATAGCTGGTCAATGTATAATGATTAATATTTGTTACGAATGTATCGTTTAAAGATATAATATCTATATTATTTCCAATAAAGTAACTATAAAGTTAAGTGCGTTCCCATCTGCAGAGCTTCAACTGATTTAAAGCGCACCTACTTAAGTTACCACCAATAATTTATCTGTTGTTATCAATGAAAAAGGTATCAGGATATCAAACCGATATTTTGATGGCACAAACCCTGACTGCCCCCCCTTAACCTTATATCAGCAAGTCGGTATCGAGATGGGTGCCCTTTTATCCTCACCTTGAGGTGTTAGGTAGTGTGATGAGTCACATGTTTGCTACCTCCATGGCTCTCTAAGCTTGACTGAAGTTAGCCTTCAGGTTCATGCTGTTCACGGACCATTTATCTCTGCATCTCCGAGAATATGGAAGGAAAAGGTGACAAGAAAATCCCTTCTCGTTTACCGGGAAATCACTCACTATTTCAAATCGAGAGTAACACCAAGGAGCATTAAGAAAGGGATGGGTGAGTAAACAGTGGCGTGGCGAACCTAGAAATAAATAAATGGGAGAGAAGGCGGAACGGTAACCCCAACAATAACATACCGTGGAGTGGACCGACGGCAATAAATTCTTCCCGGGACATTAAAAGATGATTTGTCATCAACGTCACCCTTGTCACCCATGTATACGAGAGGACAGGGTGTATCAGGGTGTATGAATCTTCTTCCTCAGCCTTTGAAGGGAGGGGATACACCAACTTTACCCTTCAGTATTTACACCAGTGGAAATTAGGGATATTAGTAAAATATATATATTTAATTTATGCTGTCAGAAGCATATTTATGTTTCATTCTTTGTTGTATAGGTATTATTGAACAATTATAATATGTCCTTGTAAGTGAATTAAAAATCATGGAGAATTAAAGCAGTGAAGGTTGATTACAGTGAATAAAAAGACAATTCGATTCCAAGATCATCACGTCTGCATCGTGACCTTTGTCAACGACTCAATCATGTTAATAAAAAGAAATACTCAAGGGAAATGTAAACTAAAAAGCATTGGACGTGGATCCTCTAGCTGTCATTAATTGGATAATTAAATTATTCGATTAGTGAGAGAAACATACATGTAGTGTCGATCTACTTAATTAACTACTCTATTCGGGAGATGAATACAGTCTAGACTATGATACACACATTGTACTATGTAGAATATAATTTAAAGGATTTTATGATACGTAGCATATACGCAGATGTGTATTGAAATCATAATCGTGAGAGCTATGAAAATAATATCCATTTTTCTTTTAGATATATTAATAGGCGACGTAAAATTTTGCCTTAAAAATCTCACAACAATCCTTCTTTAAATGACCGATACAGAAACAGAGAGGGAGAGAGAGATAGAGTGTGTGTGTGTGTGTGTGTGTGAGAGAGAGAGATAGAACGGGCGAGGGGAGAGAGGGGGAGAGAGAGAGAGAGAGAGAGAGATAAAGAGAGAGAGGTAGAAGGATGGAGAGTTTAAGATAGTGTGGGATAGAGGTGAATGAAGAGATAACTAGAGAGAATGTGAGAGAGAGAGAAAGAGGGAGAGAGAAAGAGGGAGAGAGAGAGAGAGAGAGAGAGAGAGAGAGAGAGAGAGGATGGAGAGAGAGATGAATGCAGGTGGGTGATGGAGACAAACATGGCCGACAACATTATGAAGAAAGTTGTATTTAAAGTAAAACCATTCAGTTCAAATAAGATTGAGTTGGAAAACATGCATAACATTTTTGAAAAGAAAGTGGGAGAGATAATACAAATACGTTGTCAAAAGAGTTCAAATCTTACTCGCTATACAAACTCAGAACTATTAAAAGAACTGGCTTCAACGATGATAAGGATTGGTGAACATTTCAGGAGGAAATGCAATGATATGAAAATCAATTTCAATAATTGATTAGATGAAAAACCTAATTTCTTGTATTCGGGTGGAATGGTGTTGCTTTCACGCTCCATGTTGAAAAGCGCGTGGCTTTGAAGTTCTTTAAAGAAACCAAATTAACTTTGACCAATCTCGATCGAGCCAATCCAGAGTAGGCCTGTTATCGTAGAAGCTCTATTTAGGACGTTTCTAATTGGACTCGTGCAACATGAAACCGAAGCTCATTAGCTGTACCAAACATTCACTGCAAAATTCATGTATACCTCGATCCCATCCGCCTGCATGCAAGTTTTGGTTGAGGTGAAACTATATGTATACTAGCTGGTGCATTCACGAGAACAACCCCTACAAATTAATGATTGTGGCTTTGACGAGAAGAACCACAAAAATGATTGAATCCATGAATTGATGACAATATAATTATATCACGCTTGATGCTGCCTTTTTATCGCTTTGTTCTTTCAAAATAGAAGAGTCGTAAACGACACAGAAAAGAAAGTATGCAAAAGAATTAAATGCTCCGATGGGTGTAAAAATACATTTTCAATACCTGATTAAGATCATGATTTTGTGTAAACCTAAATCAATGTCCAATTAAATTGATGAATATCGTCATAGCTCGTGACCAATGTATATGTCACCTAGAACTAGAATATCTCTATTTTAAGACAGACGGCATAACTAATTTTAATACGAATTTGACGATAAAATTCAACATTTCATGTATGAATGAAAAATTTAGTGTCTTCTGGAAAATAATTTTACTATATTGGTGCATTCTATATTTGCCATTCCTCAAACACAAGATGCAGAGTTTCCTATACAGCACAGAAAAAAGAACGAAAACAAAAATCATTTAAAAAGTGGATATGTCAAAGAAGATTTCCTCTTTGAAACCATGTAGACATCCACGACCTTCAGTAGATGCCAGAAAAATAAAGTTTCTAGGTTGAGATGTCGCACTTTTCTCGACGATACTGCCCATTGAGCGACAACATTACACATGGCAATGCTAATTTGAAAAGACTGCTTGGGGAGACGTAAAAAGACTATACATAGACAAAATTGATAAAATCAGGTATCAGGTCTATAATTTCCAAAGCTCATAGAGACGTTATAATAATATGCGCTATACAAGAGCCAAATATTATTATTATTATTATAAAGAGGTTATTATAAATGAATACTCGATTTTTTTTTGTTATGGTCAGTTTTTATTCTTTTCTCTCTTGAAACAAATTATAATCATAGTACAAATTACAATCATCATATGTAACGCTCACTGCAAATGTGATGACATTATAAATCAGTATAATTTTTTGTCTTACAAACGGCTTCAAAGGAAACTTACATAGTTAGTTCCTATACATCATATTCAACACAAAAATTCATATTTTCAAAGAAAACAAATGCAGTTATATAATCAAAAAATTTTGTTTTAACAATGTAGCAACTTATACTTCTTTTATACTGTTGTCCTGAGAGAAAAGTTTTCTCTTTTTGTTAACCCTACCCTACCCGACCTCTCCCTTATCCCCCTCCCCCCCCCCCCCCCCCCCCCCCTCTTAACCGGTGGACGACTGGCTCTGGGTTCCAATTGTTTGTCTAATACTCAGGTTTTCCCATTTAGAAAAATGAATAGTGAGAGTTCCCCTCATTGCTGCCAATTTCCTTTCTTCTACTTTATCCCCTATTATACTATTCTTTATTTCATTAAAAGAGGGTGGTTTTTTAAGTTCTCTATTTCTATAAATCAGATAAATAACAAGAATTAAAACATGATTCATTAATTGATATTTTCCTTTATTTCTCTCCTCTTTCCCATACAAAATTTCCTCCAAACTACAGTTATGTATTTCAAAGTCTAAAAATCTCGTGCACATTCCCCACACTGATTGTGCAAATTCACAAGTATAAAATAAATGTTTATATGTTTCTTCATCTTTTTCGCAAAATGAGCATAACTTAGTCGAGACAAGACCAAAACGGAAGAGGTGATGGTTTGTATATAATATATTATGTATAAGTTTGAACTGAAACTCTCTTAATCGACTGTTAAGTGTACACTGTCTTATTCTTAAAAATATGTTTTCTATTTCCTTACAGGAAAAACCATAGTTCCTTACAATTCTCTCAAAAACCAAAGGTTTAAAATCATCTTTCTTTATTAATTGTACATAAATTTGTTTTGATTTTAGATCAGCTATATTAGTTGTTTTCTTCCCCAAAGTGAAATCAGTTCCAGAATTATTTTTTTCTTCTCCCCTTCTAAAATCATTTTTCCAACAAACTGGTAAACAGGCATAAAAGTGCTTGATCTTTTCAATTTTATTTACTTCAACACCTAAATCGATAAAATGCCTGTCACATTTTAGTTTACCATCGTTTTCCAGAATATGTTTTAATTTGTAAATTCCTTTGTCATACAACCTCTTATCATATATACAACTTCCTTTATATCGAATAAGTTTATTATTAAAAATTACCACATCACCAATGTCTATACTCCTTATATGTCTCGTATTCACCCAATCTTCTAATAAATCCATATAAAATCGTGGAGCTGTCACTTTTAATAAACTTGGTATATAGTCACATGAAAATATCAAATCTCCACCCACGTGTTCAGTGACAAAGTTAAAATATTGTTTCCATTTCATGTCTTCATCTTTGTTTAGAAGTTTTTGAATCCACATAATTCGCTGCGATTTAACTTGTGCAGAAAAATTTAACATCATTAACCCCCCTTGCTTATAGTCTAAGAACATGGTGTTTCTATTGATTTTATTTGTTTTTCCTTTCCATATGAAATCAAAAGTTAATTCATCCAGTGAATCATAAACCCATTTTGGAACAGGAGTAAGTGACGCCCGATAAAGAACTTTAGAATAAATGTGCACCTTCAATAGTTGAATCTTACCCATAAGTGTTAAATCCCTCTTTCTAGGAGTTGATCGATTGCCTAATAATTGAATTATCAATATTTATCGATTTAGCAGATGTTGGTTTGATAACATTTATTTTTATTATACTAATTTTGTTTGGGTATAATATAGCTTAACTTGAAAGAGCATGGAATGTTGTATCATCTAAGATTGATGCACACATTATTATTTGTAATTATTTACAATATTGACAGTCAGTCAATCATTATCTAGTCGACATGAAGACAAAGCATATTATCTAATCCATTCTTATGGATCATACTTAATGGCAAGAAATTTCACAACTGAAATCTTTTCCTAACACCATGTGACTGCCCAAATTATTTCCATTTTCTGCTATATATCATCATTATCCAGATTTTCTGAAAGAGAGAGTTTTGCTAGCGTGATAAAGAACCTTCTGATTCTAAAATTCTGCTCTGCCACATGAGTACTGCGACTGTACCTGTGAAAATGTCAATTTTAACACTTTTCAATCGAAATTTTGACAGTAACTGTATCTTTGGAATTGAATGAAAGAAGTTCGTTGACTGGGAGATTGTGTGAAATCGGTGCACTTTTGTGGCTCTTATTGCTGCTTTCGATATAATGCAAATTGCAAACGTAATCAGAGCTGGCAGGAGAAAGTGAACAGCAAAACAGCATTGAAAGTTCGTGGTTTTCATCAACAAGATCGACGTTCGGATTCTTTCCCTCTCCGTTTGTGCGTCTCTTTATTTATTTCTTGTTAAAGCAATGGACTGTCCTACATACTGTTATCGATGAAAAAGCCGCAAACATGGCCCTTATGTTTTGTGACAAGTCGAATGCAGTGAGAAATAAAATGTCTTTTTCATAGCGATTGTGTTTAAGTTACTATTAGTTGTCGATGATGCTTCATAGCGTTAAAATACTGTGCTTAATATTATGTGGTTGTTAATTCATGCAAATTTAAAAAGTATTTAGAGAGGGAGAGAATGAAATGAAAAATCGTTACTGAAATATCATAAGCCTTTTGTCATTTTGTCATGAGTCGTGTTTGGTGTAAAACCCTTTTTAGTATAAATTTAAAAAAGTTTCTCGTCATAAAAGACGAGAGGTGGAGTATAAGATAAATGGATGAAAAGGTGTTTGAATGATAGATAGATAGATATATAGACAGACAGATAGACATGTATATAGGTAGACAGATATACAAGTGAGTGATTGAAAGATATCAGACATCATTTGACATATTGGAAAGTAATCTCTTAGATAATCGAATGAATATTCATAGAAAGGCAGCTTCCTTGAGGCTTTTGTGCACCTGCGTCAGTCACAATCAGATTGTAATTTATCTGCCGAGCAAAGGAAGCACAATCAGAGTTAATACAATCTTCTGAGAGACAGGCAAGCAACAAGTTGACAGAAGTACATGTTTATACTATGTAGAGAGAGAGAGAGAGAGAGAGAGAGAGAGGGAGGAAGAGGGAGAAGTTGGAGAAAAAGTAATAGTTCTAAACTATTTGGGACAAAATAGATTCTGGGGTCTGTTTTGTATTTTGTTTTAAAAGAAATATAAATGACTTTTGTTTTGTCATTTACATCTGACTTACGGACATTATTTTTTCTAAGTTCATCGACACATAAACGCATACTGAGCAATATTTTTCTAAGCTTTGGTCAAATTATTAATTATACTATTCACATCACAGTGTAACAGCCCTAGATAATAAGCCGATCATGCGTATAATCAGGCACTTTCAATCCACTGGTTTGTTATGTCATTTGTGTATTAAACTACAAAGACACAGTGATAAGACGATGCCATATAACTATTAATTATATAGGCCCTATATGAAACTGTGGACTTTTATCATTCCATTAGCTGTATCGTATTGAACTTCCCCTTTTATTTTTTGCTTTTTACTAAATCAAGTCGCTCTTACCACTATATAGGGGGGTGAGAATGCTTTCGCTTACAGACAACCCTTTGCGCACAACGCCTTGCCCTAAGCTACAAAATAGTCGGAGTTATTTCTCACGTGTGTTTCTCATTTACCTGGATAGCAACAACAACACACTGTGATTATTACGGGAGTCATTGGACTTTTCAGCCCTGCCTTAGATCAGTAGGTCCATGCTTAGATTTATTGAGGACATGATGGGAGTGGGGAGGGGAGGATTTGGGGGCATTATCATTTACAGCACTGGCGTGGCGGCGGGATCGGGGGGTCATGGGTGGCACGCCCCCTCATCAAAGAGCAATTAAAGCAAATTATAACATAAATTAAAAGAGATGGGCGAGGTGGCAGCGAGAAAAATAAGATATAACGATCCCTTTCCCAATTCGGCGTTTTTTTAAATGTCTGTTTAGCATGCTTATATTATGTTCTCTCATGTTTAAACTGAATTTGGTCTCTAGCATTTCATCCAAATCAGAGTCATCTGTAAACAGATTTTAGCCAGCCTACTGCTTTATTGGGCAAGCACAAAGCAAAAGAATATACGCCATGTTGTGACCTAGGGAAACCAAGTTGGCCAAACTCTGTGTATAGATGGCTCTGATCCAAATAACACTAGAGCACCCCCCCCCCCCCGATGTTTTGTTTGGCCCATGCTACGCCACTGATACACGGTAAATGAAACCGTATTCTTCCGATCAACGGAAGATATGAAAATAGTAATGATCGATGCTCGTACGCTCACAGTCTAGACAAAGCTATTCTCGTCATGTTCCTATAAAGTACATGCAAATAAAATACCATCCGAAGTGACCCGATCATCAAACACGTCGCATGAAATCTTGCTTTAATGGAATCAGGATGTTATAGTCCGACCAAAGCTCATAAATAAATTGTAACTTATAACTATGTAAATTGAGTGGTGCGTATCTGGTTGCTATACGCTTTTTTCTTCTTCCCCATGATCTTTGACATTTTCTCTTTGATTTTTACAAGATTTTATGCGTTTACATAGCACATAAATTCATACAAATTTCTTCATTTTAATTATGGTTCATAATGTGACCTGCTTTCTGCCTCATTGTTAAAAGCTAATTATATCTTTGTATTTGGTTATCTAGCTGTGATCAGATTTGTCATAGATCTGTGGCAGTTGTTTTTATGTTTTATAAAACAGGGTGGAAAGGGATCATAAATATGTCATGCATATTTTAAAATGGCGCCATTTTATGTACGACACTTATGCATTATGGAAGAAACAAGATCCAAGCTCTCCAGGGAAGAAAATCAAAGATTTCGATAAACTTATGCGAGATGTATTTATTTGTCGCATTCTTCTGTCTGACTTTCTAGCCTACAAGACTAGTGTGTATCATTTATGAATGTATAGTGAACTTTTATCATAACATGCCTAACGAAGCAGTCACCATATTTCACAACGCTCCATGCATTTTTCCTATGAAGCCTTTTAAAGGGGGAAAAATTATGTCTCTTGTGTTTTCCATATTAGTGACGAAATGGTATGTCACTTGCTTTTAGGATACTACTCCCTCGATTTACGTAAACAAACCGAGTGGCAATAGTTATTATCAGAACACATACGCCAAAGTACTTTTGACTTGATATTCAGTGCCGGATTTCAAAGCCATCATTATTGCCTAATTTTCATCCTGGGAAAGTAATAAATTACAAATTCGAGGACAAATTAAGCCTTCGATTCTGTCTCATACTGTCTCTCCGGCCTACCCCTCTCGTTCTAGCTCTTTCTCTCTCTCTCTCTCTCTCTCTCTCTCTCTCTCTCTCTCTTTCTTTTTACCTCTCTCTCTTTATTTTTACATCATTCACACTCCATTGAAATACCTGTAGGCCCACTACGCCAATATAGAGTGTCATATCATCCTATGTAACTTCGGTATTCATATCTGCTCTTGTTATCCGTCTTCGTTCTTTCCCTTAATGTGTACATACTTATTAACAATTCATTCTCCTGTCTCCTAAAGACACTTCCTTTCCTCCTCTCTCTGTTTACAATATACACATTACTTCTCTCTCTCTCTCTCTCTCTCTCTCCCGCCCTCTCCACCCCTCTCTCTATCACTTCCACAATTGATGTAACATGGCTATGTCTGTATATCCCATCCACATGTCAACAGTTATCTATCAATTTAGGTCATTTAAGTCTACAATCCGCTAGACAAATCCGCCCTATATCTATCCTACAGGGTTAGTCTCTTTCATGGCGTGCAAGCATGCAATTGATTCCACTCATCATAATCTCGTGGAATTGTTTAATTTCTGATTGGTGCAGGAAACGATGACGAAACATTCATTTTGCAATTCAATTAATACTTATTTAAACGACCCATCAGTGATTTAAACTTCGCCTATGAAAGACTGTGCATCGGATGGCTAACAATAATTATAATCTCCTTTTGGAGGGGGAAGGGGCGCCTCCCATCGTACGCCACAGTTCTTTACTGGGTAAATCCTTTATATCCGGCCAAATATTTTAGTACGAAATATTATCAATGTCCCTCTTTGAAAGTCTCTGATAGACATTCTAAAACATGAAATAATAAGCTTGTACACGGCCTGTTAATGGACATTGCATCAGAAAGTTCAAAGTTTGCAATCATTGGTACAAATCAAACGCAGCTTTGACTTTCAACCAATCAGAATCGTGGATTTAGAACTTGCATTTAATTTATAGCGTTGCATTCGATCAAGACTGTTTATGAAAAAAATCTCAAAGCAGGTTCAGATATAATTCAAGACGTCTTGACATTGAACTAGTATGTCTCCAGCAATCGACGAGCTAAGGGAATTATGTGAAAATTGTTAGAGCAATATCGCACGCAGGCTTTCTCTATCGCCATGTGGATTCTCTATAACAAAAATTGGAGCACTGTTACAGGGAGGTGGATTCGGGCTGGCAAAGTCAAATACACGATAATTAAGTCCTGTCAGTCGGTGTCAGATTCATTTCTGTTCAAGCTAAGCAAGTTAAATCCATGAGGATTAGCGGATGTCAGGTGGTATGTGTCAAAATTAACTCCTTGCCTCCTGGAACCTGGTGGCCACTGTATTAAATTAATATTGTTCTGACAACGCGAGCAGTGCATGGCGAGTTACGTACCAAAAGAAACTTAAGTGTTACGAAATTATTAAAGAACGTATCCACGGAAACAGCTCATTAACTCCGCACGGCTTACATTATGTTATCCTCCATATATACTGAAATAATGAATTTCGAGATGTAACTATGATGAGAGGAACTTTTGCATACGGACAGAAGTCTGTGCATATGGAATAGTAACGTTTACTTTCTTCAATGGACATAAAATAATGATCGACAGACGTATAAATAAAGAAAAAGAAAGAAAGAAAAGAAATGACAAGCAGTAGGGGTTCTACAGGGAGGGGGGAGGTGTTGGCCTAAACAAAATCATGAGACACATAAAAAACCTGAATGCAAACAACACTGAGCCCCCAAATACCCCAGCCCCCCCCCCAATTATTCTTCTAGAACCGCTCCTACTGAAAAGGGGTAATATCCAGCTCGCAACGCGGCCCCTGTCAATTCATTTTAACTCTGTATTATAGCAACAACAAAAATCATATGATCAGAAGGAAAATATGATTAATTTTGGTCAAGTGGTTGGTTATTTGGTCTGGCTGCTTGACCCGTGCCTTGTGGATCGATTCGGAGTTGCGTCTTTCAGGCGGTGAATTTGATTTTGATGTCAAACAGAACATAATGGAAATGTATATTCTATTATAACCCTGCTAGGGGCGACTCTTAAAATTCAGATAAATATTGTACGATTAAGTAATGGCGGAGTAAAAGGCGAAATTATGGCGCCAAGCAGCCAACCTACAACACTGCAACTATAAATAATTAATCATATTCGAGTGGCTCTTTTTCAAATAAATTATCTTGACCTTTCGAGAATCATTTAAGGGTTGCTGTTTGTTTGCTTTGTTTTGGTTTTGCATGATGTCTACTCTTTAACAAGTTCACTACTCAAAGGTTACTATATTTAAGAGCTAAAATACAACCGACTGACATTTAAAAAGTGCAGCAACTTGTCACGAACAGTTGTTTATTTTTTAGTTCAATATGCTGCTTAGAAAGAGAAAAATAGGAAGATCAACAGTTTGTATGCGATGCGATCTGGTTTAACGCGGTGAAATTTGTGATACATTGATTCAGTCAAACACATACCCACGTTCTATATCTTAAGATGAGGCTTACACTGCCGATTTGGTAGCGGCTCTTGTCACAAAGCTCATAAATACTTATATTTTTGGGGTTAAGTTATTTCGACGCTAAAGGAACGCGTGAATGAACACAATCGTAAACGCATTTGGGAATTTTACATTAAATAATCTAATCAGATTTGGAGAATATCCATCAATTAAAGGGATAGTTGAGTTCTGTTTTCAGACCGCAAATGGCTTCAAAGTGCATGGTTATTGCTCTTATTCTTACCTATGACATTTCTAGTGCCCTTTTAAAACCTAAAATTGCTATGAAGGTAATTTTAGACCCAAAATGTGTGAAATTAGGCCGATACGATCATACCAATTCAGCTCCACTTAAAAAAAAACACGAGGACTGTTAATTAATTATTTAATTACAAATAAAAATACACGAGCCGGATTATTATGGGTAATATAAGCAACACGAAAATGCCAACAAAAAAGCTAACATCGGCATTGGCTGAAATACGACGTATAAGTCGTTTTTTTCAACGGTTTTTTCAAAATTGTCAAAATATCTTATATTTGGACTTTAGAAATCGTTATATTTCTGCCGTCTCTGAACCTATTTTGATAAAAAAAAGATGATTTTGTCATTTAAATATTATGTTCTTTCAAATTTGACACTTAGTTTTTCATTATCTCACAAAAAATATTTTGTGTAGCGCCCTCTGCAACAGAACTCAACTATCCCTTTAAAGCTTTACCCTCAATCAGAGCAAATATATTCCAAGAGTGTGTGAACGTGGTTTGAGTCAACTAATCACTAGGATCAACTCCATTTGTATTAATAATAAACGAGTTTATTTCGCACGACTACAATCCTTTTTGCTATCAGAACTTCGCCCGAAAATATCATGTATATTTGTTAACACTTGCCTTTGCATAAATCTCCTCATCTACAATTATACTATTAATGACAACATACATTATATCAATACTATCGGTATCACGACACATGCCTGCAATACAAGAATAAACATGAAAGAAAATAAGTAGAAGAAGAAAAAGAAGGAGAAAAAGAAGGAAAAAGAAGAGGTAGAAGAAGAAAAAGGAGAAAAGGAAGAAGGAGATGAAGGAGGAGGAGAAGTAGAAAAAGAAAGGACAGAAGAAGAAGAAGGAGAAGAAGAAGGAGAAGAGGAAGAAGTAGAAGAAGAAGAAGAAAAAGATTAAGAAGCAGAAGACGAAGATGAAGGAGTAGGAGGAGAAGAATGAAAATAAGAAGAAAAATGACAAGAAGAAGAAGAAGAGGAGGAGGGGGAGTAGGACGAGGACCACGAGGAGAATAAGAGACTTTAAAGAGTTTAGGTTTCTTGTAATTATATAAACGATTTATCAGTATTTTTATCAGCTTGGCGGAAGAAAAAAAAACAGTCAAAGCTCGTTTGAAATGCAAGCTACCCTTGTTAACAATATTTCACACATATACACTTCAGATGAATAATAATGTGTGCATGAGTTCAATGAAGTGGGTGGGCTATCTTTAAAAAAACATTGGATTTACACCTCGGTGAGTTGTATGAACTTTGTCATTGATACACCCATCATTAAGATGCAATCAATTTTGGATGAATAATGAAGCCACTCTCACAGGGAGATGTCGCCGAGATTCTTTGCAGTCTCTCTTCGGCTTTAGGGTATTGATAGCGTTAACGTTAAATAAGAAAACATTACATGTTTATCTTTTTTTAATTCAACTTTGAAAGTAAGGAAGGCTTTATCGCTTATCACACAACACCAAACCTATAATCTGATTAAAATTCATTATTCTGATTGAGTTATTAACATAATGGATCTTTTTGAAGAACTCCTGATGCCGAGGTATTTCATTAATCTGATATCTCGATAATTTAAGATAGCATTTGTCTGAATGCAGTCTTCCTTGTAAAGCCATGCAGGGAAACCTCAAGAAAGGAATTATGCATCACTGAAGGCAGTTTGGGTCTCGAAGGATGTTCATACATATTGAATACATGGGTAAATTATAGATACAGCACTGAACGGAAATTTGTAAATACTATTTGGCAATCATTGGTATGCATGCAAATAATGATATATATTCCTAAGCATTTGTTAGCAAAGAAAATAATACTAAGCTGGAGGAATTGTGGAATATACTTTAGTTTTTAGCCTATGTTATGTTTCACTCAAATCATTGGGTAATTAATGTAAATATGCATTGAAATTATGGAAATAAAAGCCTCGCTTGATGATAAGAGAAAACAAATGAGATATATTCCTGCATGGGGATAATGCCTGCAAATCATTGACAATTTGAAATTCTAAATGAAGAAAGATCTTAAGAAATTCAAAGTGACCTAGCTTTTACCTGACCCACTTATAACTATTCACAGATATTGAAACAAGATGGGGAAATCCATACCAGCCACCCTTTCCCTCTTGCAGGTCGCCCCACTTTATTCTTTAATGTCTGAAATTGATCAGTGTATACAGTGACGTAAGGGCGCAAGGCACGTTGGTGTTTTTAATACTGTTCTTGATTTCTATATTTGTTTAAGATATATATACATATTTTTGTATATACAGAAAATAAAACTAAACCAAATCAAAGTAAATCACACCATTTCATCTCTCTCTGGACCAAAAAGGCTCATCTGCATCTGCATTCATATATAAATACATCTTTTTGTGTGTGTATTTTGCCTTTGAGATGGACGACTGTGCTTGTAAGTATATCGAAATGTATTCAAGTACATTGAGAAATGTGGATTATTCAATTCCTTTGTCCAAACAAAATAACTGATGGTAAAAATGTTATCTCAATTTTGTTCATTAGCTTTTCATTATATAATCTAAATTCATAGTGAGACCACAGGAGGAATGACATGCTTAAAAAGAAAAGCAACAACTTCCTAACTTTCCAAGTTTTCAAGGTAGCTTCTCCATGGCTACCCATAGGCTACGACATCTATTTAGGTTGTCATCCCTAAAAGCTAGCTGGTCGAGATAGACAGTTGCCATCTCTCAAGGGAAGATCACGTGATCACTATCTCATGATTTATCACATATCAGGTGATCAAAAATTCATCGATAAGTGCACCCCCCTCCAAACTAGATCAACCCCACATAGCATTTATTCATGTTCATGGGCCCTAGACAATATGCCTTGCTCAGACGTTATCAAGTAGACGTGAACCCTCATAGGAATAGCTAAATTCAATATTAATCGAGGCACGTTGGATTTATGTTTGTCTTCAAAGGTTTGAGAGAGGGAGGGAGGGGAGAGAGAGAAAACAAAAGAGAGAGAGAGAGAGTGTGTGTATGTGTGAGAGAGAAGAGGGGGGGGAACCTCTGAAAGAGAAGATTTAATGTCAAGGTTATCTAACCTCTTTCATAAGCATCAATATAATCTTATACAAAGAATATAGGCCTAATCGACTTTGAGAGGATACAAGAATTATGAGAGTTCAAAAAGAGGACTATTTTCAACTAAAGAACTTTACATGATTGTAGCATACTGGAAAGTTCTGGGCAAAATACAGAATCAATTTTGAAGATTTTTTGCATATGATTTACACTAAACGGAAAACCGACTTTCTCATTACATCAAATTAGTTATAACTTTTTCATCATAACTTAAACATTTCTGTCGGTAATACTAATTATTGTAGAGAATAAAGAATTGAATAATGGTAGTATAATTTTAAATGTCATAACACAAACAAGCTTTGATTTCCTCTACTGTATCTTCATTTTCTAAGTTTAAGCTCATACATTGCGAAACATATCCTCAAAATTCTCAATCGTTGGTCGCACCCATGAAACAAATTACAAGCGAAGGCAAGTGACGAAATAGAACGCTTACATGTACATCAGGCGCCATATGAATATACTGATAAAAAGCATCATAAACATCATAAGCATATAGTATGAAAAGAAACTCATAAGAAAATTAGATGAAATGATTTCCAAACGAAAAAGGATTAGATCAGTTGCGTGACTTCGAATTCATTAAATATATACTTCAAGCCGGCCTGTGGGCCTAATGGCAGAAACGCTTTCAAAACGTCCACAGCGTTATGTCGAACAAGAAATAATAACGACTGGCGATGTATGCCACGACGTCATTGACCAGACCATTGACCGCGGGCGTGATGTACGTGCTTTCTAGTCAGATATCATGATTGTTCGGTGTAACGATAAGCTACATCCAGATTACCAAGGGAATCAGAGGAGAGAAAAAGGCGGGAAAGAGAAAGTCACATCATCCCTCCCACATATCACCAGGATGCAATGCATTATCAATCAAGTCTCTGAATTGGTTACTTTGAGGGCGCTACCAGTTAGATGATGGGATAAGGGGGTGGATGGGGATGCGGGATGAATTTGAAGGTACTCATTATATATAATTTTATGTTTATGAATTAAAAACGTTAGACAATGATGGTAGATCAATCATAAACATCTATTTATGTTACATTATGTAATAATATATCATGAGAGAAGTATGATGTGTTGTTAAATATGTAGTGTAAATAATGTGAACAAGTCTAATTGATTGACTGTAAATTTAATCTATGATAAATCTAATCAAGAAAATTGAACTTCATTTGACAATTTGAACTTGAATATTACAGATCGGAAATGGATTGAAAGTGAAATTGAATATTGCGTGATAGAGAGACTGTCGGTTATCTTTAAGGTGTTTACATGCGTATGGATCCTTCAATCGCAATCTTGAGACGTAATCAAAGGAATTGAGTTTCACCATCCACTCCATTACTTCATCTGGAACACATGTTCCATTGCAATGTCTCACTTTACCCCTCCTTCCTTACCCCACCATTTACAGTCCTTAATCTGTTCATGTCTCATTCGAGCACCATTAATTCCTTACCCCCCCCCCCCCCACCCCCACCCTGTACCCCCGCATTACCCCCGCTCCACTCTCCCAAGCTCCCCAAGCTTTAAAATGTCACAACCATGTACCCCTCATTCCTCACACCAACTCCCATTACCTCACCAATCCCTACTCCAACAGCTCCTCCATCTTTAACCCTGGTATCAAAGTACCCCTCCTCGACCAGGAGCAGTGTGAAAATGCCAAACGGCGAGACTATTTACTCCAGACTCGAATGAAGAAGAATATCGAGCATCCAAGAAGGTACTCTGGAGATTTACTTGTAGTTTACAGAAAAGGGTTGGATTATAGACCAATGATGGATTCGTTTGGAGAGGAATGGAGATGGAGAAAGGCAGTGATAGATAACTAGAAATGGAGCGGGACCCAGTGGGAGGAAATGACAAGAAGAGTGATGTGGAGAAATTTGAAAAGAGGGAGAGAGAGAGAGAGAGAGAGAGAGACAGAGAAAGGAGGGGGGGTAGATCGTTAGGAACAAACAAAGGTATAGAACATAATTGTGTTTGTGTTAAGAAAGTGGAAGAGAAAGCAAAAGAGAATGACATGGTTCTTAGAGAGTAGATTTCACTGTTACAGAGATATTCGAAAAGATGGAGGATAGGAGATATAGAAAGAGAGAGAGAGTGACAGAGAGAGACAGAGAGACAGACAGAGAAAGAAAGATGGATATAGAGAGAGAGATGGAGATGGAGATAGAGAGAGAGAGAGAGATATGGAGACAGAGACAGAGACAAATCGATTTTCAATACGTATTTTCTAAAGTGAAATGGTTCCTCTTCAAAAAACTATTTGAATTGGGTTGATGAAATTAACTCGATTTGACTATACTTTTCGTGCACTTGATCACATCATGATAATCTCATAGAGACCTGTCATCGTGACTCTAGCTGTCTCTCAATATACCCTGGATATCTGGCCCCAGGAATACACACATCACCCATCGAGAAAGATGGGAATGATCTCCAAAGCTTTTATCCGAAGAAGAAATGGAAATATAACTTGGGAATTAAGATATTGGTTTTGCGCGATCGATGTCAAGTATTTCTTCTCCCTTTCGAGAGAAGTCGTGTTGCTATCTCTAGGGATGCCAGCCCTGGATGGTTTGATTCTATATAGGCATGAAAGAGAGACAGAAGAGAGAATTTAGACAGAGATAAGGAGATAGAGACAGAGAGGAAGAGGGAGAGAGAAAGAAAGAGAGACAGAGATAAAGATAAAGATAAAGATAGAGATGAAATTAAAGCACTATATAGTAATGTAATAAATTCATGGCATCATTTTGGGATTTATTCATGTCGATGCGCGCATATAATACTCGCGGAAGCGGGTCGCATCCACATAATCATGTAATATACGAGATACTGATTCAATGAGGAATATGGTGTATATAATGTCGGGATGAATTAATTTTAGTGATATCAGTGATGATACGAATCATGTTTTATTAATTATGTAAATGAGAACACCGACAACTACTTCAACAAGCTCAACTTGAGCAAGTCGAGTAAAATGTCCTGACATATTAGAGTGATCGAACAAGATGTGCAACTTATAGGGAATTAACATCAACTAAAACTGTATAAACATTCATGAAAAGAATGTTACTCTTTTTGGATTAAAAAAAAATTTGTAAGAGACTTCTGCAAGAGAAAACTGTTTAAAATTTATTTCATTAGTGGACAATTTTCTTAAGTTGATTAACTCAACGACTGATAATTGACACATAACATAATTTCTTCAGAAAAGTGCGATCATTTTCTTTGCAGATTACTTTTGAATTTCTGTTTATCGCAACACCTTCATTTGCCTCTCAAAGTGATGCAAATCCTTAGGGAGACCGTGCATTAGAAAGGGTTTAAACTGGTTGTGTCGCATATAGCTTTGAGAATCAACACTTAAACGCGGTCAAATGGCTTAATCGAGGGGCAATTGACTTCTATCCAAATGTCTAGATTTGTATATTTGTTACTCTGACCTGTTTCTTGCGTCGGTTTCTTCACACCTTCAGCCCAACTTTTGTGACAATCTGCTCCGAGCCAAAAGGGCGTTAGCTGATATCATATAACATGAGGTTAACGCCCCTTTGCCCCTCAACATACGACTGATTATGCATGGACATGACTTACAGTATGACTCAGTTTTGAGATGGGAAGTTTTTTTGTGACACCTACAAATCTTGAGGTTGTAGCAGTTATACACCTGGCGGCGCCAAAACTCTTCAGCAGTAATTGACCTAGTCGTATTCGATTGCAAATTTGATTTGTAAGATGAGAAATCCTCTATATTTCGCTCATAATGAAACCTTATCTAATTATCTTCTTCAGTTCTGCTATTATGAAGAAACGGGTTTAAACAGACTTATCCGGGATGGGGGATTGACGAGAGAGGGAGGGAGAGAGAGAGAGAGGGGGGGGGGGGTAAGAGGAGATATGAAGAGAGAGAGAGAGAGAGAGAGAGAGAGAAGGAAGGATAGAAATGGGGTTGTAGGAGGAGGGAGGGGAGAGCAGAGAAGAGATAGAGATCGAGAGAGAGATAGAGATAGAGATAGAGAGATGGGTAGGAGGAGGAATGGGAAAGTAGAGGAGATGGAAAGAGAGAGAGAGAGAGAGAGAAAGAGAGAGAAAGAGAGAGAGAGGGGGGGGGGGGGGTAGGGGAGATGACGAAGAGGAAGCTTATTTTATTTCAAATCTATATGTTCACAAAATTAAAATCAGTTTGATTGTTTCAAAGGTAAAGATATCCCTCCCTGGTCTTTGTCAATACAAATTGAGTGAAATCTATTAAACTTGACCTTTACATAATGGTACAAGATCAAAATGAGTAAAGCATTCGAGTCGGACAGACAAGACAGAATGTACCTCTCATGGAATTCTAAATGGAATCAACCGTCAGTTATCATAATCAATACAATGTTGTTAAATTACCTTTCGTGACCAATTGCGCCTTCCCGTCTATCCACTTGATATCATAATATTGATTTCTTTAAGGAGTGAAAAACAAATAAACAAAACAAATTCACAAAGTGAAATCAGGGAGGCCTTTTCAATGGATGAAGGATTTGTTCTCTCACACGTTTTTGACAAGTACTATACATAAAGAACATGAAGCATGTCATCTACACCCCCTTAGCATCTCCAATGTTCATATCGAGCGCATGGTTGCTATGGCAATGAAGCATGTAGTCTGGGTCGCCATGACAACGGTAGTGTCCCATCCAGCGATGTAGATTCATGAGAGAGTGTTGAGGAGGATGGTGGCTCTGTTCGGAGAGGCCTGAGATGGGGTACCATTATAGTTTCTAAAATTACACAATGGTCTTCACTATCTTATACACAGTCCCGACGACATGCGTTCGAGATAGCACAATGCTTCTACATTTGCAAAGGAAAATCTTCTGTATAAAGACTCTTGAATATATTCCCATAAACTATGATAAACATTTGTAATCTGTCTCAGACTGCATATTTATACTATTACACTACATGCCCGTGTCTTCACCGGTTTCACTTCGTCTCGGTCATTGGCTTGTTACAAATGTTCATGATATTGAACATTGACGTCCCTATCAATTTTATATTCGGATTTAGAAAAAGATATAATATTCTTAAGTCTGTCATGTCAAAGTTATTCATAAAATAGAATAATATGCATGTATTTAATAATTAAGTGCGTTCGTAAAACAACAATACGAACAAAATAATATAATGCACTAAAAAGTACAGAGAACAAGAAGAGAGAACGAGAGAAACAAAAAGAGAGAGAGAGAGAGAGAGAGAGAGAGAGAAAAGAAGAAAAAGAAGAAGAAGAAGAAGACGACGAAGACAAAGGAGGAGGAGAAGAAGAAGATAGTAATGATGATGATGAAGAATAATATGAAGACACGAGCTGTGTTGAAGATATGAACTCGGCTCAATAAAACCTAATCAAAATGTTTCAATAACAAAGATTAAATGGCAATAAGATATTGTTACATACGGACATACAACTAAGGGTGCGTTTAAGCTTAAATTTTGAAGGCAGAATGAGCGATTTGTAACGCTCATCGTAAACGCTCATCGTAATCGCAGTTCCACGGTGTACTGTTAATGCTTACTTCTCTGGCTCATCCAGGCATTTCTCCCTGTGTGGCCTTAATTGGTCTTCCAGCTGGATTCGCAAACCTTCACTGTGCATGCTACGTAGACCCACTAGAGGTCAGTGCGTTGACCCCATTTAAACGCGTTTACAAATTGTAAACGCATCTTTTTGTGAGTTTACGATCGGCGATCGTGATCGCCGTTTTTCGGTGATTCTACAAAATTAAGCATGGACGCAACCGTGTTTTAAACTAAACGCGTAACAGATGCCTGATTCTGGCCAGAAAAAGTGAAGCATAAACACGCCCTATATTACGTGCACCGTCATTATTATGAAGCGTCTAGACCAGGGTGACATTCATTCGAATCCTTCTACCACAAATGTTCGCTCATCATCATAAATCCATAAGTGATTACATTAGTTGAGGCATCTGTCTCTTTCTCCTCATTACCTCATTCTCTCCTCCTCCATCTCCATCTCCC
Organism: Strongylocentrotus droebachiensis; assembly: GCA_035222895.1. Taxonomy (NCBI): domain Eukaryota; kingdom Metazoa; phylum Echinodermata; class Echinoidea; order Camarodonta; family Strongylocentrotidae; genus Strongylocentrotus; species Strongylocentrotus droebachiensis. The sequence goes on along the minus strand of JAVYIG010002836.1, from coordinate 184,751 downwards.
AACACCCTTTCCCTCTTCAAAGTTGTTCCCTGTGTTTTCCATAGACCTACTAAGTAGGTCCATAGTTTTTCGACCCACATCTCTCTATCTCTCAGTGAAAATGAAACAGAAATGGATAAGATGGTAATCCATGCATCTTTAATCATCTCTCTCTCCAAGCATGGAGTATTCATTGAATTATTTCTTTTTTCATGAGATAGAGAGAGAGAGAGAGAGAGAGAGAGAGAGAGAGTTTAAAAGATATTTATGATTTATTTTCGGATGAGAATACTTCTAATATCTCGTAAGATTTCACCCGGGTGAATATGAAACTTGCTACAGGATATAGCAAAATAAACAGATCCTCTTCCAAACTACTGTCCAGATTAATTCGAAGAGCTGAGAAGGATTTTCGTTCGTTTGATATCCACCGATGTTATTTACTGTGGAGCCCGGTAAAGTGCATAATGCGATCCAACATTTCCATTCAGACTTACTTTTCGATTTCACACGAACTTCAAACACGATCTAGGTAGCCAATTTCTTCCCGAGTATTTGTACAACCGAGATAGGTGGCCATCCGTTTAAAATCATTGTCTGGGACCGCGAGTCTGATGCTGTGTTAAATATTTTGTGCCACGCTGTTGAGAAAGCATGCATGTATTATGTGTGGTTGATGCCATTATTGCGAGCTATCTCTAGGAAAACATTTCCTCCAAAATTCACAATTTCTTGGCTACATATTTTAATTGATTGATTTTCTAAGTATACTTTGGTTTCAAGATATATTGTAAAACACCATCTTAGGAATTGATACTTTAACAAGCTCTGCTTCTAGTAAGTTTCTCTTTTCGCGTGCTATTACTATTATATTTGTCGTTTCATTGTATATTTTTTGTAATATACTGTCTTACTCGTTGTATTATATTTTGGATGAGAAATAAAATTATTTGAATAATTGAACCATAATGATGATGAAGATGATGATGAGGATAATGATGATGATGATGATGATGAAAAGGATGATGATGATGATGATGCTGAAAAGATGATGATGATGATGACGTCATGACGACGATGATGATGATAATGAAAAGGTAGACCATTAAGATGACAGATAACGATACTCATGAAGAGATTTAGAGAAACGAATAAAGGGAATACTGGCTTCGAGAATCTGAATAAAAAAATGGGAAGGAAATGGAAGATATGCGGGAATGGATTGTCGGCACTGGAGATCGAAGAATGAGAGATCGATAAAACAAGGGCAGGATGAAATCGTGGTATGGCTGGCTGGAGGTCTTAAATGTCTGCGAAGCGCTCTTACCTGCGAAAGTGCCTGAATACACAATACGATAAACAGAACGAGGAACAAACATCATGTTTAAAAATCTTTACTTCAAGATATTAAAGTGTAATTGCCAACACGACTGGAATACTTAAAATCTATCTGATTAAAGAAATTCTTTGCAAGCCTCAAATTGTCATCTCTCGTGCAAAGACATCTCGAACTTCGATTTAATGGGTTCGCAGGCATAATATTTGCTTTGGAAATGTCAGAAATGACACGATTGTCTTTTTATGTGGAAACGACGTTGTTCTTGATACATTTTTACGATACATTTTGGAAAATTTACTCGTTCGAATATAAAGAAGGTCTAGATATTCCTCAAGAGAGCCGTTTTCAATATGAACGCGTAAGAAAACTCCTGATTTCGAGCTTATTTCTTCTTAACCCAAATCATAATAAATGGTAGTTGGCACTGAAGGCTAGATTTCTCAGCCAACTTATTCAGATTTTCCTCGTCTACCAACATTTAAACATTCAAAATACATTTACTGGAGAATTGACAACCAGAAGAGATGACGTCACCAGTAGATATCATTGTGACGTCAGGGGAATGGGCAAGAAAACATCTGCTTGGTCAGCGTGTATTGCAAGGACGGGGCAATAGTGATTTTCCCGCGTCTAATGAAGTCTACGATAAGGCGGAACACAAAATAGTTACGAAGCGATGATCTAAGAGGGTGGAGTCACTTTGGCGGGTTCCCAGATGAATTCATTGGAGTGGAAAATGACGAAAGCATGTATTCAAGATGGTTAACGGTTGAGTGATTATTCTGAAAGATATAGTGGTCAAGGTAACGTCGGTCATCTCGATGTTGCTTCAATTAAAATGGGTTTGAAGATGAGTAGATAACTCTTTAATACTTCAATCATCCATGTCATCCTTGACCGCGTAATGGTCATTGATCTTCTTACGTTGATCGGTGAAAAAAGAGGTATTTCATGAGAATACTGTCTTTCACTTTACTCATACCTTCATAGTCAGAAGTATAGAAGAAGTAGTAGAAGAGTAGTAGTAGTAGTAGTAGTAGTAGTAGTAGTAGTAGTAGTAGTAGGAGTAGGAGTAGTAGTAGGAGTAGTAGTGGTAGCAGCAGCAGTAGTAGTAGTAGTAGTAGTAGTAGTAGTAGTAGTAGTAGTAGTAGTAGAAGTAGTAGTAGTAGTAGTAGTAGTAGTAGAAGTAGTAGTAGTAGTGGTAGTAGTAGTAGTAGTAGTAGTAGTAGTAGTGGTAGTAAAAGTAGGAGTAGTAGTAGTAGTAGTAGTAGTAGTAGTAGTAGTAGTAGTAGTAGTAGTAGTAGTAGTAGTATAGGTAGTAGTAGTAGTAGTAGTAGAAGTAGTAGTAGTAGTAGTAGTAGTAGTAGTAGTAGTAGTAGTAGTAGTGGTAGCAGCATCATCATTAACCTTCTGCAAGTTCTGATAAACAATGTGATTCACCAGTTAACATAATGTAACTTAAATATCCACAATGGATGTTTTCTACGAGGCATGTGCATTAAAAACAACAATTAGGACAATAATTTAAAATAAATATGTTAACTGTGCGGAAGAAATGTATGCATCAGGCATAGGGAATGTTAATCATGTTCACACTGTATTACATGCAAGCAATCATACCGGTGCATTTCAAAGATCACATTCGTGCCATTTCAGCCACCCCCTCCTAACGACAGACAAGCTTGTTATCGTGCTTTTCTTCGGCAGGTAGTATTTCATCCGCGTCATGTCTTCAAGATGGTCAGGTAGCAGTGGTGTAGCGCCGGGGGAGGGGCGGCGCGGGGGCTCTTGTGCCACCAATCGCATTGAACAAAAAACAAAACAAAAACGGCGAGAAGGAAAATTATGAATCCCTCTCGCTCTATCGCTCCTAATTACTTTGCGCGGTTCGGTGTTTTCATTCGTAAGGGAATGAAACACTGCCCCCCCCTCCGCAAATTGACTCATGCTACGCCATTGTCACGTACAATACCTGGAGGGGATCGGAAGGGGTGGCGTCTGCTTCATGTTAGCAACTATGTATTTATCTCGCTTAAAGGAACTGTGTGTACAATTATGATAATATAATATTTACATGTATTAACGTACCATACAAAGACATACGGGGGCGTCGTGAGCAATTTAAAATGGACAGTGGTGTCGATTAGAATTTGCTCTGAATGATTTTCTAAGAAGCAACTTCTTTTCCCCTTTTAGAAATACCCATGAAGGACTCGTCTTGAAATAACTAAGACTGGAAAGACACCCACATAGTTTAAGCACAATGAGCATTAAGTGGTATCCGGAACAAAAATAGAACGATTGCTTTGACGTCAATATAATTGGGGTTCATACGACAACATAATTACGAAGAAAATACCAGGATTGGAGGGTCAAAATACTTAAAGATAAAGTTGAGTATGGTCATGCGATTGCATTGTGGAAGAAAAGGTGTGGAATCGATCAGAAAAGGTTGATCATCTAGCATATTTTTTTGGTGAACTCAAAGTCGGTTTTGAATCTCGATGCAAAGCAAGTACCCATCTCATCAGGGGATAGTATAGATGTCCCTTCTTTACCCTAATCCTTAGTCTCCTCGCATGCTTCTTAAAATGATGGGGTCTTAAATAACATCTAACGGTATCTTTCAAGCTCTCCATTACATGTTGTTTTCATGTCATCATACCTACACGTATGTGTTCCATTCCAAAGTGCGTCGTGGATGATGTTCTCTCATTAAATCACCTACATGTACATACATGACACTCTGGTCAGACACCTACCCCTTTTTCGTCTGACACCGCGTATACGCTTTGATGAGAAGCTAGCATACGTCCGACTGAATAGTAAGAAAACCTCTCACAATCAAAATAAAATATCCAAACAGTCTTAAAAGTATGAAATAACTCAAATTGACAGTAGATTATGGGTTCTTTCAAAAATCCGTATAACAATAAGTATGGACGTGAATAACAAAGACGAAAGGCCTGTGATAGCAATATTCAGTCACGACTTTATCTTCCTTATTATATAGACAATTAATATCGAAACGTGATAAAATCTTGTGAGGATGCACGTAGTGAGTTGTATGGGATGTGATCAGTAACCTTTTACCCGCCCCTCCTCTCTCTCTCTCTCTCTCTCTCTCTCTCTCTCTCTCTCTCTCTCTATATATATATATTTAACGTCGGCAAATAAATCATCTTTATTATCAGCAAAATTTGAAAATAAAGAACTTAGTTTATTCTCCTCTGTAAATCGCATTCTTTCTTGTTGGAATATTTGTAGACAGAATTGCGAGAAGATTTGTTCTGATCAACCCATCAAGCCTTATGAGCAGGACCATTCTTAATTTTCTAGCAATGCCCCCGCACGTCCATATACATTAATGGTGCCTCATTATTTATGATCTGTTTATAATTGAGCTATAGACTACATCTGAGGCACATAGGCGGCGCCACGGGCCTCCCTCTCACACTTCCTATTTGATTCTTACATCATTGCAACAGTTAATGTGCTTTCAGAAAATACTGCCTCAGCATACTCATGGGGCTGAGCATCATCATGATAGTTGCAATAATGGCAATAACCCCATGCAGTGCAGAGTAAAAATAAAAGGGGTTCTCCGTGTTTATCTTTTTGTAAATGGACAACGTTTAAAAGCTGCTTAACTTGGAATCTGCCTTAGAAAGATCGGGTAGTTAAAGAAAGGGAATGTTGTAATTTAGATCAGGGTCATCGAAAAAATTGTTAACAAACATTGTGCTCACAGTAACTTTTCATTATTTTTTTCTTCTTCTATTTAACCTCTTTCGAGGGACTTTATTTGTTCATATCATAAACTAACAGCTATTTACAACAGTGATTACAACTTTTGATTATGAGCATCTTGCCAGCTATTAATTCAAACAAACCTGGACAAAATAACTGAAGTTTTTGGTGCTTTCCAAGACTCTTCATAGAACTTCAACCACTCTCACTAGCAGGAGGATCAGAGTTACGTTTACCTGTAATATCTTTACATCTTTACGTTCTTATATATACAATTAAAGAAGAAAATTGCTAAAAAGAAACAACAAATTATTTTCTTCCCCCCCTTTTAACCATTGCAAACAAATAACAGCAGGATACTCTGAAAATCACATGTACCAAAGTAGGATGAATAACTAATCAGCCATCCGACTTAGTAGCTCAGACGACCAGTCGAGACCACTGATATACATCACTCGTAGATGATCCTCAAAAAGTTCAACTGTACCAATCCTCCCCTCTCGTTTACACCCAATCATTAATGAGTCTGGGTTCCATTACCGATCTGATACCCGTACTAACATAGACTGAAGCTACGTGTATGATTGCAAACCTCGTGTCTCGTCAAGCTCATGTCATCATTTCATCATTCATTTGCATCATTAGTAGGGTGTAACGGAAAACTGCAGTGGCTTTCTTTTGTTCATTTATTTTGATTCTATGTATATTTTCCATGTGAGGGATGGGTCATCGTGCTGTTGTTTTTCATCGTTTCCTGTTTTTTCTTTCAACATCTCGACATCAATCGTTTCAACTATTGAACCATGAGCAGTATGTGTGGAAGTTGTGTGAGAACTGTTGGGTTTCCTAACCACGATTCTTGCAGACGTGCAACCGTGTTAATTCCGTCTGGGACAAACATTCAGGCCCGAATTCACAAAGGAGGTTTGTCGACGAACCGAGGTTTATGTGCGTCATATGACGCGTTTCGACGCGTTTTTACCATTACGTCTATGTTTTTACAAACCTTGGTTTGTAAAAAACAAAAGGATTGTCGAAACAAAAGGAGGTTTGTGAATTCGGGCCTCAATATTCGAAAGAAGATCATAATTATAGTAGGGTTCAAAGCCGGGTCACGACCACTAGACAACTGGACTTACCAATCTCACATTCAACCATTTCTCTAGATTGTTATCTCTTTCAACAAATCATCACTAACCATTTTCAAAATCCCACCAACACACATCTCCTGATTATGTTTATCTAAACATGTCTGCACTTTTTTTGAATTTACTACAGTCGTGTATGGGAAATATATACGTCGGGAGGGTCAACTCGTTACATACATGGTCATGTCGCAGCAGTGCATTTGTTCACTTTCCATCTAGATGCATCTAATGATAAACATGTTTACCAACTTTTTATTCTCTTCACGTATACGACCCCTTGTAGGGATTCATCGATATTTACGGTGCCTCAAACTTCGGTTACCCATCGGTCGATCAAAGTTACGTTCGTATCTGATAAACAACACGGATTGCACAGTGGTTCGTACGACAACTCTACTTTTCTCTGACCATCGTCATCTCTCATCATCATCTCTCATCATCATCTCTCATCATCATCTCCATCCAGTCTCCCATCCTCAATAAATCTCTCTCTCTCCTCATCCTTCATCCATCCATCCATCCATCCCTCCCTGCGTCATCCTTACACTGATTGTGTTTATAGACGAGCTTGTAATATACTTGCTTCGTCTGATCTTTTACGGTGCGGGCAAGAACATGTAATTACGAGTCTCTAATGATCTTGGGGCTTCTCGACCGAACATAACACGACCACGCTGATGATGACGGTCGATTGAGATTTGTAGGATTAAGAGAGGGAGAGACAGACACTCGCAGAGCTTTATTACATTCAAACGAAATGAGAGAAATCTAATTAATCCAGTCTAGTAGACACTCCATTTTCAAACTATATAAACGAGTGCATAATCTTAAAATATACCACAAATCTTGCTTTAAATACGTTTATAGCGCTTGGTCTCGTCTGATGACTGATAAATATGTTTTGGTAAAGATGTCACATTAAAATAACATTTTATGAAGAAAAAATATATTAGGTAGGTGAACGGAAAATAAACAGAAAAGGGACAAGTAAGAACAATTATATATTTTTATTATGAATTCTATTTCAGCACTTATAAAACTAGTACTAAAAAGCAAATTGTCCAGTAGCATAATACTGGCAAGCATCGGTAAAAGCGTAACGAAAAATCACTACTTGATGTAACCCGCCGCATGGCGCCACCGTCACGCATTGTACTCTCAGCACGTGATCTATCTGAGCTACCAATCAAACGCCATTAAAGTTCACACACGATTCAGGTCATTCCGAGTCAAAGTGGCCTATCACAAATTGCGTTTAATTTTAGATTGATAACTTATTGAATACACATCTGAATTGTTGACGCACACAAAATTATGTGCCCTTGTGTAGTATAGAAAAAAAAATTCGACCAGAAAATTCAGGAGAAACGTGACTGATGGATCAGGTTTTTTCACAAAGCAGGTTGTTGCCCCATCTTTTTCGGTCACGTGCACAATCCCGCGCCACATCATGAATGATTCACTTCCTATTCAGCCTTTAATACATACAAAATGATGATTGATTCTAGTCAATCTACCAGCGTTGATCACCTGCTTTTTATTCTATATATAATACTGACTTAAAAGCTTTACTGGGTATCAATGTAGGCACTTGTTTTGCAAGCTTTACCCGCAAGCTAGCATGCTTACGAAGTGGCCGCATAATAATGTAAATTCTGTCGACTAACTATTTTGTCACCAGCTTTTATCGCTTAAAACGCATGTTTTATCGAATAGAGTCTGATTGGATTTACTGAGTAACGAGAAAAAAAACATTGACAAAAAAGAACCCCCAGGATGAAAAGAATCGAATTTACATCGGAATACAATATCAAAAGGTCCATTTGTAAGATAATGGTTTTACCTGTAAGATAGAAATCAATTATGAACCAGCAAAACTGAAAATGAGAGAATAGGTAAAAACGGATTACAGAAACATTGAAGAAGATCATCGATGACATGAGATTTGCGATTAGTGTACATTAAACATTCTAAATTCTACTTTAGTTTCAAATATGAGCATGGAATTCAAAAAGACAACCGCCCAATCAAAAATGTAATGATTAGCATTGAACAAAGACATACTTTATTGTAATGAATATAATCCATCGTACTAAAAGTGGGCGGTATAAACACCCCACCCAAGCCTCCGGAAAAAGATGTGGGATATGCACTAGTGAAGATAGTAATAGGGGTTTGGGTAATTGAACAGCGTGAACCTAATTCATGTGAGCCATTAATCAAAATAGACTGTCGAGATGACGAGTAGCAATTCAATTAAAAACTAATATCATCTCCTCATATAATATAGATCCGGTGAAACTAAGAGAGGCCCGAAAATGGATAAATGGGTAGATAGATAGGTAGATAGGAAGGTAGGTAGTGAAAGATGGTAGAGGAGAGAGAGAGAAAAGAGAAAGAGGGGGAGAGAGGGAAGAGAGGGAGGGGAAAGAAAGAGAGGGGAAAGAGAGAGAGAGAGAGGAAAGAGAGAGAGAGAGAGAGAGAGAGAGAGAGAGAGAGAGAGAGAGGGAGAAGTGATTGGACATGTTCAGTTGATTAGATAAACGATTCGTGAAAGAATTGCTTTTTCGAATTTCGGTCTACATTCCTTGTCTTTATTGACAAACATCTGTCATTCCATTTAACTCAAAATGAACTTCTGCACGTAAACAGACGAGGAAATGATTGTACATACTGTATTATTTAGGAGGGATCAGAACTTTCCCATGACCGTACGAGAAAAATTACACCCGGAGTTTAAGCCCGAAAATTTACACCCGGACAAATATTCCTCGGGCAGCTAGCTATTGGACAACCAGCTACATTTAGAGGAACTTTCCAGGACAAATTTCCTCCTTGTACAACCCACTTCTAAGGAGGTAGATTTCGGGGTAAGTTGTGCGTGAGGTAACTGTCCCAGGACCAGCTACTTGTCCGGTCAGTAGTTATCCGGGGGTTGAGGTCCATGCAGGGAATCCCTAAAAAACATAACTACGAAATTACTTTCATTTTAAGGGCGAATTTTACAGGTTAAAGGTGGTAAATTGATGATTTTTAGTTGCGATTGTATGACGAATAACCAATTTGGTCTATCAGGGTGCTTCACTTTATTCTTGTAGATGATCATAAAACAAAACAGTTGTAAATTAATAAATTAATGAAAAACGAATTCAGGCCTGTATCATCATTGTGAAGTCAGGGTGTTAAATCATTATCTCAAGTTCATCTAAAAGCTTCTTGTCGTTAAAATCGTCGTTCTCGTAATATTCCGAAACACACAAGAGCCGCTAAAATGGGAAACCACCTTTGGAAACCACTCTCGAAGGGTAAACAGTTTATAAACAGTCCCCCATTATCCATTCTATGGGGTCCTGTCTCTCTTCTACGTCTTTTGCATTTTTTTCTTTCTTTCTTTCTTTCTTTCTTTCTCTCTATCTCTCTCTCTCTCTCTCTCTCTCTCTTTCGCTCTCTCTTCATATATCTCTTTCTCTATTTCACATACTCTTTACCCTTCTCATTCTCTTTTTCATTTTCTTTTACCAGACTGCTTTCCATCTATAATTATGTGTCCATTTTTGTCCTGTTTCTGTTCTTTATTTGTTTGTCTGTCTGTCTTTACCTCTCTTCCCCGATCTTCATCACTACCAACCCATGTTTCTTCGCGCATCCTAATTCCTTGTATCTGGTTGCTTGGGGAGATAAAACGTTGTTACAATGTATCACCCGACAAGTCTTGAAGAGCAGATGAGCAACTTAAAATAATGACTTCGGCATGATTCAAACGAAAACTAGATGATAGCAATTACTATCTCCCGCTTCTGTCGGTGTAACGACCTCTAGCAAGGCTGTCTAGGTGCCGACTCCCTTGTGGTTAAACACACCAGTTAGGATGATGGTGTGGGGGAGAGAGTGGGAGACAGGGAAAGTGAGAATGAGAGACAGACAGTGACAGACAAACTAGAGATAGGCAGAGACCGAATGAGAGAGAGAGAGAGAGAGAGAGAGAGAGAGAGAGGTTCAGATATGTAGACAAAATAGTGATCTTGGATAGAGATATAGAGAGAGTAAACAAGAAAGAGAACAAGAAAGACACTGATAAAGAGACAGACAGATAGAAACGTACTCAGAGACATAGTGCAAAACAAGAGAACCAACAGAGAAGAATCGAAATACGATGAGGAATACAAGAAGAAATAGTAAGAAATGACATAAAAACACTGCATAAGCAATTTGAGTTACAGATCGTTTCCAATAATTGAATGTCAAAAAATGTAGACAAAATTGTAATAAATGTGATGATGAAAATTACATTCATTTTGATAATAAACCTGACATTAATTGGCCCTTAAACATGTCCTCATATTAAGAATAATGGCGGAATTTGCAATTCATGATGTCAATTTGAGTTGATTGGCCTCAGAGTATCGTAGAAGTGGTAGTCTACAATTCCATACATAAACATATTTTGAGGTAAATGTATCGTAGGCCAGACCCCATTATAGAATTCATTTTTAAGAAAGACATTTTTGAAATTGTCAAGACAAAGGCTGCACATATCATGAGTTTTGATAAACTGGGCGAAATCTCGAAAAAAGGTCTCATACTAAGACAAGGTCGTGGTGAGCTGTTGGCGAATAAAGAATGTCATTAATTTTGTAATTATGAGTTCGACATTATCGAGACAGCGATAAACCTGGCTCTCTGGTGAGGTGTATTTCTGAATTGCAAACGACGTATCTTCGTTACCATGATACCTTATTTCTTGAATAATAATCGAAGCCATTAACCTTTGCCATTCCCAAGCAATCATTGAGCTTAAATCATGCATTCTTTATCCTCTACATAGATCTCACAATTTATTTTGGCGCAACGTGACCTCGCATCAAGACTAAGCTTGTTTGTTGTAATAAGCATCACGGCCCTCGATTACTTGATAGTTTAATATCCTTTAATATGTTAAATAAATTCCGGTCCTTCTTCAGGAATGATCGCTAATTAACTTTAGATTACGAACCTCTCATCATTTCGAGGGAAGATATTGGATTGTCATCGTGGGATGCCGACTCTTAGAAGACGTGGACACTTATCAAGATATGCACATGACTGTTTGCTATTCTTTAGAATGCACGGTTGCTTTTTTCTAATGGAAAAGTGGAACATGAGAACCTCCATGGCATACTCATTATTGACATGAAGTCTGTTGAATAAAAAACGCCTAGAACACATACTCTAATATTTTGAGACGAAATAAGCAATGTTTTCTGCTTTTTCAATATGAATGGAAATCACCTTTAAAGAGAAGGGTGCATGAGATGAACAAATCGCATGAATGCAGACCGTAGGGTGATAAAGTTAATAATAAACTGAATTTATAAAGCCCCTAGTACATTTTCATTAATAATAGTTTCTTCTTCTTCTTCTTCTTCTTTTCTCTCTCTTTCGCTCTCTGTATGTCTGTTTGTATCTGTATATCTCTTTCTCTTTCTCTCATAAGCTATAAATGCGTTCTGTTCAAATAACAAACATTTCATCTGTACAATACTACCTTTCAATCAGAAAATATTAGGTCAACTGATAAAACTGTGTCTCTCTTTATATTCATGATACATGTTGTCAAGGCATGGTGGTCAAACGTGTATTAGACTGGTAACATTTAACGTCTGTGGAACCCTTTACGAAAAGCACTTGTTATGCACCTTCAAGGGAGAAATAGTAGAACATTCTAGAGATTTGCTTCCAAAACAACCTAACCCCTCAAGGTCAAGAAGGATGCAGTTTCAGTGACGTCTACGCCACGGTCATAACCTAAGTCAAAATAGATCATTTAAAATCTCGCATAATGCAGGATACGGATCTTTTGCCCTTGGAATATCAGAGAAAAAAAGAGAGCGGGAAAGATGGGGAAGAATGAAGGGGGAGAGAGAGAGGGGGAGTGTGGAGAGAGATGGGATAGAGGGAGGGAAGAAGAGAGAGAGAGAGAGAGAGGGAGGGAGAGATGGGGAGAGAGGGGGTATATAGAGAGGAAGAGAGAGCATGGATGGAGAGAGAGAGAGATAGAGGGAGAAGAGAGAGAGGGAGAAGAGAGAGAGAGAGAGAGAGAGAAGGATGTGAGAAGAAGCAGATGTGGTACATTCTTGGGATAACATGGTTGCTCTAAAGCAAATATGAATCCTAAGAAAATGTTGGGTTATATCCTTGAACAAATGGGACATATTCTTTAGACTCTCTTGCTCTTATTCTCCAAATCTCATTCCCTCTCATCTCTCGTGCTTTCTTTCTCTTTCTTTCTCTCTCCCCCTCTCCGTCTGTCTGTCATCACCAAATATGGATTACTTAAGCTAACAATCATTTTAGTTCGTCGGACTCGTGATGACATAAAAGAACCTCCTGCCATTGGTAACGACAGATAGCTTCCGTCTAAGTATTGATTGCCTACTTTCACGTCTTTCATCATTCAAAATAGACGGGACTAAGATAATCCTTTCATATCCTTCACTAATCACAGTCGAAGAGAACCCCCTTTCATATTTTCACTAATTAAAGTATTCCGGACTAAGAGAATCCCAATAATATTATATTCAGCAATCGCAGTATATCAAACTAAGAAAATATCAATTTTTTCTACATGATCTACTGAAGATGGTAAAACAGTATAAATATACATGTAGTGTTGTAATGGTCGTTCTGATAATAAGGTCGAAATGAAACAACGTCTTAAATGGTAATTATTTACTAAATGGTACAAGAACGTGTCATAACTATTATTATAAAGATATATTAGGATGTTCATTAACAATATTTGTTTGTATATTTAATTAATTAATTCAATTAATGAACGACATTCTCTTTCGAGATTAATAGCGTAATTTATGTAAAGAAGAACAACATGCTACTTTTGTTTTAAAAACAAAAACGAGGTCAATTAAACTGAATTGATGTTGATGGAGACGTTTATACATTCGATACATATCTGTTTTTCTTTTCAATTTTGTAACATGAATACATGATCCCTTGATCATTGAAAGTTGCACGCAATTCTTTTGAGACCATCTCGGAATTTCAGTCGAAATGTCAAGTATTTTGTTTGTCAAGGTCCTCGAGTTTGAAATTCAACGTGACAAGAATCCATGTTTATATTTACTCATCATACTCTCCTGTATTTCATTCCCCCTCTTCTTTTTCTTCCCCCGTCCTCTTTGTCTCGGTATTTCTTATTAATCTTTTTTTTTCTTCGCTACATTGTTTCTCTTTCCTTCTCTCACTTTTAATGAATTTTTTGTACCACTTTACATCATCTTAACACTCTAGTTTTTGTCCCTTTGCTCCTTTAATTGATTTTGCATCTCTCGATATCACTCCATCTTTTCCAATTCATTCAGTTTTCCCCAACTGTTCTAACTTTAAAAGATTTTTTTCTTCAATTTTCACCTTTCATTTCATAACATCTTTATACTTCCTGTCTCTTTTGTTCCCCTTCTCTTATTCCGCTCTCTTTCTCTTTCCTTGGATACCTTTTAGCTCCACATCGTTGACCTCCATTAAAGTTTCCGTGTGTAACATCTTTTTCTATCCTCACGCTCCAGTTTTTTTAAAGTGATGTGTTAACATGCAATGTCTACAAAGTATCACAGATAAAACACTTATCACTAATGCTACTCCAGGGTATGTGGTAAAGAAAGGCGTAAATAATGCATTAAGGGAAAATATACATTTTGATGGAAAGAAAAAGCTTTCGCTGTCATTGGAGAAATATATGGAAATTATAAAGACTGTAGATTTATGATCTACCTTTTACACAGATTATTACTATTATAAGTTGTTACTATACTATTTTCTTTTGATGGATTGAATCTTTTACGTATGGAGACTATGGCTTTTCTGTCAAATCTACTCGACTCTTTTTGAACTCCCGACTATATATTGGTAGTACATCTGGGCAAATCTTGCCTGTTAAACATGACATTTGAAATGACACGGTGGAGAAAGTATGGATGTATCAAGGATCCTTGGAGCAGGGTATAGGTCACCCCATCGGTAAACAGCCTTTAACCACCTCCCCCCCCCCCCCCTCGGAAAAATGTAAAACTGGGCTAGGGGAATTCGCCTTTTGGGGGGTTACACATTAACGTGTATATAATTAGAGTATAGCATAATAATTTCGTTTGGCCGGGAGGGGCACGTGTCCCAGCCCCCCCTTCCCCTGAATCCACAATTGCAAGGAAGCAATCACATGATTGAATATTGTTCAAAATGAAATCCGAAGAAAGCTACAAGAAGTTGGATTTTGTTCGTCTGTCTTTTTGTAGTTGTTATTTTTATATTTCCGCTCACAAACTAAAAGTTGTTTCTCATCTAACACTCTTAAAATATAATCGTTGTGCTTGGGATATTCCAACATTTTCCCCCTAACCTTTATTGCACACAAATTGTTGAACAGTTTTAGATCAATTTGATAATAGCAGTCGATAAATTTACTGACCAACGTCATCCCCGTAAAATTGTGGAGACCGGACAGGGCTATTTTAGGACAAATTTATGAAGTGGAAAATTTAATATCGGCATTATGATTTTTACACATGGGAGGTGTTTACATGTTTTTCTCTAGCCTTCCACGCATGTATATGGAATCAGTGAGATTAGCCCACTAGCTAATATTCCGTCTATTTATAATCGCCCGCTATCCTGTTTTGATGAAAATTCCTAAACGTAATTTGACGGGGCGGGAATCTGGTTTGGCTGGACGGGCAAATGGCACGAAAAAACAGCAGTTTGCAAATAGTCCATATATTTAATGATGCATTTTGGAGGAGAACTTAGACCCTTCAGGTCTCTTTAACATATTTATGTCATGCACGCATAACATTCTGAGTTATGTTGCCATGCCTGAAGGTATAAACTAATCAAAACTGTTGTCATAAAATGAAAACAGCTACATCTTATTGAAATATGACTTTTCATATTACAAAATATGTGTTTGTGATTATAATTATAAAATCTAACTTACATGATTCTGTCAAAGTGTTTCTTATTAGTTTTAGACGTCGCTTTCCTGACCCATCTTAAAGTTAGGAATTTATTCCCTACGCGTGATCCCTTTTTCTAATGAACCTCTTAATGTCGTCAACACCACTGCGCGGGAAAAGATCGTGGATTAACCTCTTAATTTTTCACTCAGACATGTCTTGAAAAGTTTCGCCCACATAATCAGCATTGATGACGTCTGTACGCAGACCAAGTAAAATTAATCAACAACTGATCTACAGATAATTCCATTAAAAAAGAATAACATCTTTTGTTGCAATAAGCAGTTGTATTTTGCTCATCTGAGGTATTCTCTTGTACACCCAGGTTTGTATCCAACTCGCTATAGTCATGTCGCCTTTAATCTTAATTTGGAGAATTATAAGGCCCCTCTAAGTAAGATATATCACTCCCTCTCCTAAACATTCGTAATCACTCCATATTACTTTCTTCCATGCCTCCAACCAACCCATCTCATTCTCTTCGCCGGTTCCTGAGGGCGATCGAATAATGATGATGACTCGAATAGATCACTGGATATTGTAAACAAGGAAGACACGAGTGACCTCGGTGAATGGCTAGAGAAGCCCATCTGAGGTCTATATCGAGACAAGTCCAGAGATTCATTAAATATTTGTGAGCTTATCATTCCCAGCTGTAACCTCGAAGCCTGACGTGCCTTCTCTTTTTGATTTTATTAAAAACTTCAAAGATAAACAAGTCTTAAATTGAGGACAAGACACAAAACATGCGTCTTGCAATCGCGGGCCATCGCTATAAAGCTTTTGAAGGAGGTGTTCAAACTAAAAGTATTTGCGAAATTAGAAACGAGAAGAAGAAGATATCCTCAGATTTAAAGTACAGATGCCGATTGAATGTTGCCGTTGTCAACCCCTGCCCTATATTCATGCTGGCAACTACGATTCCAATTTATGTAATTTTCTCAAAGCCTGCATTCTCTCTATGATGCTTTTGTCGAAGAAAAATGGAATTAATTGACGCAAGCCAAAGAACACCAGTGTATTAATACTATTCGCTGTGAAAAGTAGTATCAAAGCCGTAATCATCTGAGATCTTGTTCTCTATTCCCCCTCTCCTCCTTCTTACTTGAAAAATACGAATCTTTGTCGTCCATTAAGCAAAGTAGATTTTCAAATGGAGCCCAAAACAAACAAGAACTCTTGAGATTGAAGACTGAAAAAGGAGAAATAAGTGCCGGGAGGCATTTTCCATTTGCGCTTGGCATAATGAAAATATCACTAAACAAATTCGATTCAGTCTCCATGGTTAGCTTCGTGCGTAGTAACCGAATTTAAACAAACCCTTCCGCCCCTCTGCGTGGTGGATCCAAAATGGTGCAGAAAGGGTGTGTACTTGGGGGAATATCCCTACAAAAGATCCGCCTTACCCGTACATCTGTTTACTAATGCGAGATGGGATTCAGCTATATACAGCGGTTATTCCATACGTCATTCCAGTGGGGCGTCGCTAAAGTAAAGGGGGTGGGAGAGACACCCTCATTCCACAGCCCTTTAATTCTTTATCATTCAAAATGTTAGTGACTTATTGAGATTTTTTTGTCGCCTGTATTATTAATTCTGTCATAGTTTGGAAAAAGTAAACCTGTGGAGAACTATCATGGTACTTTTTGTTTCCCATTGTCGGCACATGTTAGAATCTGAAGTCTCTTTTCATTGGTGAATAATGTTGCTTGCCTGTAGGTAGTTTTGTTTGCTTCCCCTTTCAACTCGTGCTAGAAACGTCCCTGTATTCACCTATCTGCGTATCATATTCACCGACGCATGTGTGATGTTATCCGAGTTGCTTTTAATCTCACAATTCCAAGATGAATGATTGATGAATATAAGATTGAAGAAAAGTCTAGCAGATAACCACATTAGGATTTCATGTTCAGATGAATTATTCCAAAAACGTTCGTTGAAATCTGCCCATCTGTAAGCGATGTGGCATATACGGTACAGTACCTCATTTGTGCATGGTTGCCGATTTTGCA
Source organism: Strongylocentrotus droebachiensis (assembly GCA_035222895.1). Taxonomy (NCBI): domain Eukaryota; kingdom Metazoa; phylum Echinodermata; class Echinoidea; order Camarodonta; family Strongylocentrotidae; genus Strongylocentrotus; species Strongylocentrotus droebachiensis. The sequence continues at coordinate 167,521 of JAVYIG010002836.1, read as the reverse complement.
GCTGGTTGATACAACAAAACTAGATTTAACAAAATAAACAATTCCATGACGACGCTTGGTTTTTATATTTAATGAGAAACCATTATATCAATACTGAACTAGGAAATTATTACGTCTGTCATTATCATTTGTCATAATTTTCGAGAGAATAGACATTATCACGATCACGTTGCTGTTGTTAATTTTATTGCAGAAGTGCATGTATTGATTTCCATTCGACAGTTTAATGACCTTACTGTTTAAGATGTATCTTGCATCGAAATTAAATTTGTCAATAATCTTGAGTAATTTTCTACTGGATAACTGTCATAAGCATGATTGTATCTTATCATTTACTTGACCACACTTTTGTGCACGCTGACAAACACTGGCGTCGAATCAGTTATATTCTTGTTCATACAATAGAATTTCATTCATATAACTCACCACTTATAATTAGACAATATTACATTTCTAGAGAATGAAGAAAAGTCTTACCTATTTGGAAGCCTTGTCCGGAGACTGCAAAAGCCATCAAAACAATAAGAAACTGATATCCTAGTAGCGAGAAAACGAGAAGGAATTGAGAAAACCGACAAAAAACGGACGCAGGAGGAGGAGAAGGAGGCTGATCACGACTGTGAAGACTACGTTTACGACGACGACGATGACGACGACTAAGGCGGCGCTGTTGAGGCTGCTGGTGTTGGTAATCATTGAAATGATAGCAATTAAAATGATAACGACAAACTGAACTTGAATGGGATTTTTGTTTGCGGTCCGCGGGCACTGGCCGCATGCTTCTTATTCACATGCCCACTGCCTAGATCCTTGAAGGAGCTCAGATTGACTCCAACTTAAGTTCCAGAATAATGGATGGATTCAAATTAACATCAAGAGTTGATTCTCTCCAAAATGCACAATTAGTCAAGGGATTTAGTAGATTACTCATGATGTAGGCTTTAAGATTTCATGTGAAGCAAATAGAAAATATCCATTGTAAATAGACCACATTGTTTCAACGCAGAAATGGATTGTGTAGAGTAGTATGCCCGCCTTGAAGATCTAATATAGGCATATGAGCTAATTATTAGTTTAATTACGAAGAAACTAGAAAACAGTTTTTAATCGATATTGAACGTTGATTAAGAATCACACAGATGCTCATCTCATGGCATCCAATTATACTTTTATTCCACGATTCCATTTCCAATCTCACCGAATACATCGACATGACCATTGATCCGTACGTCACAGAATGTTATCCGATTCTCAGAGAGCAAAAAAGGCTCAATGCGTAGGTTGATAGCATCGATGCAAGTACAGCAGTGATTCCATTCTCCTCATGGAGTTAAAGAATAAAATACATTTAAAGAAGGTTTTCTCGAATGTTACATTTCATTACATTGCTCTATGCGAATGTTTCATCATTTTCTGACGGTTTTCGTTTGAAATTAGGACACAAGAACGACGAATCCGACTTGAATCACTGTGTTCAATGCGATCTCCTTCTTCTATGAGTGTACATCTTGGTCAGTCCATGGGAAAATACATATCCATTGTTAGATGTAGATCAGCAAGTCACGGGAAACCCTCTGTAATTACAAATATAAGACAATAGTATTAAAGTTATGAATAATTTGACTTTTCTTTTCAACGTAACAGGGATCACACAAAAAGTTAGGATTGCAAAGATAATCTCTCCGATATTTAAAAACAAGGTTCGTTATTTGCTCAAGAAGTACATGAGCCACTTAAACATTGACTAATCATCAAAAAAATACATTTGAATAAAATCCTATGTGAATTAACGAAAGTCCCCACAGTGTATTAAATCGTATTTTGTTCCTCTGGTTATTCATCGATAAATTTTACATTTTAGTCTTTTAGTCGCTTTCTAGAACACTCTCGAGTGAATGAATCATAAAATCCATTATATATTTACTTATCAAAGCCATCAATCAGGGTAAATTTCGTTTTAAAGATTTCGCCAAGCCGCCAAGTCGTATGAAATGGACTTGTTATCACCCGGTTTAAGATCCCCATAGTATATCAAAGTAATTTATCAAATGGTTTTTATCGATAAATCAAGCACACTTAGAACAGGCCGGCGTATGCCATACTACGCATTAAACAAACCGCTAATGTTCCACTTTTGGAGACTCTTAAAATATGAAACACTTTACATAAAAGAAATATAGAATAATATTATTTCAAGTGGCATTAATGATGAGATTCCATGCGTGTGAAGTCTGTGAGTGTGTGTGAGGGGGTGGGGAGAGGAAAGGAGGGAGGGCGGTAATGTGCTACAATTCATTTTCCAAAAATGTATACAATCTTGGAAAGTCATTTTTTGGATTTTCTTTTAACCCTAAAATGTCCCAATTTAGGCTGCATCTTAAGGATGAAGCTCTGAGAGTTTTACACCATTAACCTGAAAAGTGCGACATTGAACCAAAAAGGCATACCATGCACGCTTTCAATAGCGCTCCTTGAATGGCTGGTTAATTATGAGAGTCTCCCTACTAGATAATGTAGGTCATAACCCTAAACTATTGGGACGTTTTAGGGTTCGAGTTGTCCACTTCCATTATTTTTAACATGCGTTTCATGGAATGGTTGTTGAAGAAGATTACCATTTACGAGCGAAAATACAAATGCATAACACGATTTCGGCATGTACGTTTAATCAACATTGATCAAACAAACGAAACACATGATGAAAATTGTTTGTGAAAAGGAATTATCATACTAGATCTGAGCACATACAATCTATAAGTAAGATTTGGGAGAATGAATACAAAATGAGAGAGAAATTGAAAAAGACACACGAAACCGAGAGTGAGAACAATTCTGATTTTGACTCGATATGAAATGGAAGGTTACCTGCCGCCTGAAGCAGAACTAATATATCACGTTCCAAGTCATATTACAAAAACTGAAAAATAATAAACAATCTGGATATTAAACTGGTGACCATAGCAACATGGCACATTCTCTCCAGCCCCCTTTCTCTCTCTTATTATAATTCTATCTTTATCTCTCTCATAATAATGATAATAATACTAATAGTGGCTCATGTCCTGTATATTGCCACTCTCGGCGTTCCATTATTATCCTAGCTTTAGCACAGCTATAATATGATTACAGCACTGAAGTATTTTAAGGAATTAAATCATGCTAGATACCCATTTACCTCACCTGGGTGGAGTGCGGCAAGAATATATTAATGTATTGCCAAGGGAAATTAGTGTGGCGACAGGGATTCGAGCCCCGTACCTTGTGGTTGACAGTCCGGAGACTTATCCACTGGACCACAACAACACTCTCGTCACCATCACTGATCATGACCATCATCTAAATGATCGTCATTATCATCATCGTCGTCGTCATCATCATGTCTCCCTCTCGCTCTCTCTCTCACTCTCTCTCTCTCTCTCTCTCTTTCTCTCTCTGTCTCCTCCACACTCTTTTTGCTGACTATAAACTGTTCTGGCTCACGCTCCTTCAATCTTTTATCACAATTTCAGTTCCATTTATAGATTACATTTGATTATCATTTTCTGTCTTTTTAGTCTTCGGTTGAAATGATATAATGAATAAGTTAGTCATTAATATATAACAATATAATATAATATAATAATGATAATTACTAAGATCATTATTGACGAGGAAATTGGTTTCCATTAAACATATAAATAATTTCAAATTATCATATAAATTGAACTGATTTCAATAACCAGGAGTGTCTAATAACGTCTTTAGGAGATAGTGTCAGTAATCTGCCGCATAAAATGTAAAACGGGCAACGATGGAGCATCTACTTATTTGGCACAAACTCTTTACCAGCACCATCACATCCTAAAAATAAAACATCCAGACAAGGTCTCATTCATAAATCAAGTCACATGCAATTATGAATCTTTATATAAAGTCTGAGTAGTCTGGTTACACGGAAACCATGCATATAGATCGAGGCGTTGTAATTTCAAGAAAAGCGCTCCTCAAGACAGTTGGTGCATGTTGGCGCATTACTATGCAAGGAACACACACCCAACGCCCCAGCCAGCCCAAGGCTTTTATAATATTGTAGAGGATTGCAGCGTGATCAGTCAGAGAATGGCCTTACCCATCTCTATACTCAAGCGTCCCTCTTAATATCTTTCAAAGTTTGCAAGAAAGCAACCTAGGGGGGGGGGGGGGGCGTTTCACAAAACTTGTCATCAGTGACAAAATGACAATTTTTGTTATACGCTACTGAAATCCTTGCTTGTGATTGGTTATCAGCAGATTTGTCGCCGACTTTTGTCATTGAAAAAGGGCTTTGTGAAACGGGTCCCTGGATGTCAGATTTATCATGGTTGTCAAGGCAGCTAAAATGCTTGAAATTGACTGCCATTTTGTTAGGATGTAGACACGAATCTTCTCTAGCTATAGAGTTCATTATATTCGCATGAGTTCAAGTAATGGAATGGCTTCCAGCATCGTTTTGCCTGCTGCCATCCTTCTTACTTACTTTTATCCCCCCAAATTCCCCTCTCTGTTATTTACCCTGTTTTTTTCCTTTATTCTTTTCCAACAAAGTAATTCCCTCTACCCCCTTACTTACTGTCGCCCTGCGTGGTTGACATGTAGTTTTTTTTTTATTGTTCTGATATTTTGTGTATTTGTTTACGGTTATATATTGTGTATATTGAAAAACACATCTTTTTCGCAGTTTGTAGTTGTAAGACTATTTTGCTTATGATATGTATTTATGTAATTTTCATTTTCATTTACTGTAAGAGCTTTGGGCTTTATGGGAAAAACGCGATATAAGTAATAATAATAGTAATAATAATAATAACAAAAGCTTTTGCTTGCCTTGGCTTTCCAGTTCTGTTTGAAATGTTATGCTTTCCTATTTGTAAACCAAAGTATGATTACACGTACTTCAGCTAGAAATTAAATGAATGGTAAGGCGAATTCATGCAGAATCAAACCGATTCAACTTTAATTTGAAAAGATTAAAGAGCTATTTGTAAACCAAAATATGATTACACGTACTTCAGCTAGCAATTAAATGAAAGGTAAGGTGAATTCATGCAGAATCAAACCGATTCAACTTTAATTTGAAAATACTACCTTTAAAGGTAAAGACCAGTATTGGTAACGCCCCAATTTCAAAAAATGAAATGGAAGCTCTCATTACCACTTATGTGAAAGAATATGTTTTGACTAATACATGATGATAAAAAATTTGCCGGGAAACCGCCTACTAATTCATATATTTGGTAAATTTATCTCTCTCATGGTCGTGTGAGAGAGATAGGGTAGTCCCATATACATCTTTCTGTGTAGAGTGCTTGTAACTTTACGAAGAATGGGCCAAATTTCTTATCATTTTGATGATTCCAGAACCTTGCAGATGCTAGATGCTAGATGATCAACCTTTTCTCATCGATTCCACAACGTTTCTTTCACAATGCAATCGCATGGCCATTACTGGTCTTTACCTTTAAACGGTTTCTCATGTTGATAGGAGTGATTAAAGAGGGGTTGCTAAGGGACTCTCTGTATAAATCAGCTAAGTGTGCTATGCCCTGGAGACAGACGTTTTACGCCGAATTGAACAGGTGTTCAGATTTCAGCCTCGCATAATGCTACCCATGTTACCCATGTTACAAATGAAACGGGAGACAGAGAACTTACTGTTCCTCATCAAGCGATAGGGGAACAAAAGCACCCTTTGCGAATAGTAAAATATAAAATGTCATGTTTTTGTTTCGAGCATCTAAAAGCAAGCATAAATTTATCCCAAGGCCATGATATGAATTTAAAGATGAAGTTGAGTTCTAGTCATGCGATTGCATTGTGAAAGAAACGGTGTGGAACCGACCAGAAAAGGTTGATCATCTAGCATATAAGAATTTGTGTGTATTGCAAGGTTCTGGAATCATCAAAATGGTAAGAAATTTGGCCAAGTCTTGGTAAAGTTACAAACACTTGCACAGAAAGATGTATATGGGACTACACGAACACGTGGCGAAAAAAGCCGGCCCCCCGATTTTTACGATGTTACATGCATATTTAGAATATGAAGGCATTTGAAGAGCCATGCTTTTCAGGGAACATGTCTTAACTGATGTTCTTCCACACTTGCATAATAAGAATGAGTAATGCTCACATATTATTTTTCACCTCTTCCCAGAACTCAACCTTCTCTTTAAAAAAAAAAAAAAGACACAACCAATTTTTTTGTTTGTTTTAGTTTTATTTTGTTTATAGATAATAATAATAATAATAATAATAATAATAATAATAGTGGCTATTAATTTTGTATAGCGCACAAGTCCACCTTTCGGTGCTTATGGCGCTTCATCCGCTTAATAAAGGCCTGTATACATTGGATTCGTAGTTCCTGTATATTATAATGTTATGAATGTGAATGCCAATGACGGTTTTTCAAGCTTTGTGCATCTTGTACAGTGTACAGTATGAAAGCTAATATGATGGATTTAATTATAATAATGTCAATGTATTATATGGAGGTGAGGGTGTTAAGAGAGAAGCCTAACATTCTCCTAACAAATGCTTCATTAAACATGAGTTGTTTGACATTGAGTCGAGGGTTTCATGATTAGACAGTGCAGAGCGCATCTATGCAAATTAGCTCCGTCTGGGTGACGTCAAATCGCATCAGTGTTCTGCATCGGACGAGCAGCTCGGAGGCCAGAGAGTTATCAAGTTCACATGTAGGATCCAAAGAGGGACAATCTGTTGCTACACCGTCTGTATAAATTCAAGGTTATATATTTCTGTCATCCAGACAACTTTCATTTGCATAGATACCCTCCGCGATGTCCAATCATGAAACACCCATCTCCGTTATTAACCTAAACAAGTTTAGATTGTATTACCTAAGGCAAGAGAGTTATCAAGTTCACATGCAGGATCCAAAGAGAGGCAATCTGTTGCTCCATCGTCTGTATATACAGTCAAGGTTATATAGTTTTGTCATCCAGACGACCCTAATTTGCATAGATACCCTCCGCGGTGTCTAGTCATGAAACACCCATCTCCGTTAATAACCTAAACAAGTTTAGATTTCCTCCCATCTCCCTGGTATTATATAAGGGTGTGGTAAAACGATTCATTAAGTATGATACCTATATGAAAGCTAGTGAATTCACCTTTCGTTGTCTTACTAATGGTACTGGAGCTCAAATGTTTTGATAAACTGTAAAAAATATGTCGGGTAATTTATTTTGTATCAGATTAGACCCCTCAGTCGACCAGATGCACTGTATATGCATAAAAAGAAACTTATCCATCTTTTATGCGTCCTAATTAATATGTAACAAATCAATATTCTGTTTCAATTAACTGATTGTCCAGGAGAGCAGGACTATATAAAGTATCAATGTAGTGAATATTTTGTTCTCGTATGTTCTATTTCCACATTGTAATTGTACAGCCTGTATCGGTATTCAAAGATACAGAGAAGATTATTAAGCATGCAGCATCACGGCTTCCAAAGCATACTGTCAAAAGCGAAGATCATATCTATTAAACTTGCGAGAAGGTCTGTTGATATTAAGATTGATGTGTTTGATGGCAAATTTATATCGCATTGAATGCTATAAACAAGTGAACATTCTGATTTATAGCGGGATGACGGTAGCGTAGAGGAACGCGAGGGATGCATCTTCAGACCACGGGTTGCGATGAGGATGGTGTATAGGAGAGACGGAGCGCATCTATGCAAATGAGAGCTGTCTGAGTGAATTCGCATCTCGCCACCTACCAATCTCCATCGAGTAGCAAGAGAACCATGCAGAGATCAGAGTAGCACTCATGTGATCACATTCATGTTGCCTTCAATACATACGTGTCATTTGATCCTGGTCATGCATAAGGCTTCCTTTATTATCGACTACATACACCGTCTTTGTCTCTGTCTCCTCCGATACTCCTCCAGGCAATGCACTTCAACTACATTAGGCCACAGTAATGTACACTGGCTGTACAAACCTTGCGCTGTAGACATTTCTGCCATTTCTTTAATAAAGGCTACAAGGAACTCGAAGTTCAATTATTTCATGGTTCGATAATTACATCAAGAACTTTAATTGCATTGGTATGCACTCGGAACTTGTATTTTGCATGGTCTTTATTCACTATTATTTACTTATTTTGATCTCGAAAAAGAGTCATCGTTTTTTCATTCAATAAGTATGTAAATTTGAATTTGCTATGCAGCTTAATAATAATTTTTATTCCCTTTTATTGAAAACCAAACATGATCATAATCAAAGCAAGAACTCGGATTATGTATGTCATTAGGCATTAAATCCAACCATTTTGCGACTTATAGACGTCAAGCGGTAAGTCTCGTTTACTATCTACAATTCATAAATGCACCCTACTTTTTTTTTTCCGAGAGAATATTATTGCCTCAAACAGAAAATTTGAGTGGGTGTAATTTTCTCTGTTTTGTTTTGATAAAAGGCAACATCCTTCAGTTTCATGTTACATCAGAGCTGGAGCATTCTAGCTATCAAGGGACCGTCGGATGAAAATGTCACCCACAAATTAGATTGAAATCTGAGATATACCGGGCCGGTTCTAATCAATATAACACAAAGTTCACAAACCCTTTAAGGGCATCCAAGATGGCGACCAGACACCCTATAAGACCCTGAAGGAATACGTTTAATGTGATAGCAATAATCACTGTCTGCCCCCCATACGTTGTCATTCAAATGTCAACTCAACTATGGCCTCCTCTTCACCTCACTCGCAGTCTACTTTATCTTCGTCCATGCGGTGTCTCGTTCAAATCTCTTTTGCGTCTGCATTGCACACCTGTATCATATTTTGTCTGTTCTTCTGTCGATCCATGTCATGTAAACAAGGGTAATTGATTCGAAGCGAGTGGCTACGCGTCTTTATTCGGTGTCTCAATTAAGGACCCACTTGTCAAGAGTATGAAATGTCAACTATAGTCATGGAAGCTTTGACAGATAATCAATATAATCATACCAGCATGTTGTAAAATAATGACAAAAACATTCTTGCGAAATAAACTCGTACTGCTGTAAGCAACATTACTGTTTCCATTTGATTTCGGAAACCATAATTATGCGCAATCCATACACGTTCTGGAATCTAGGCTACATTAATATCCATGCGACATTATACTCTTAAAAATCCCGGGTCAGAACTGACCTCTTCCGGGTCAATTATGACCCGGGAAAGATTCTACTATATGTATTAAAACATGGACAAGTATTGTGAAAAAAATACCTATAATCGTCTGCTCAAACCATTATCTCTTTTATAGAAAACAAAATACGTCTCTGGGGCTTTCAGGAGACAATACTTTCATATTTGAACGTGAATTACTGGAAATGATTTACTTTAAACATTCGGGTTCTGCTTTCATTATGATGAGACATTTTGTTTTATGGCGGATACGTGCAGACAACTGCGTCAGTTCTGTCAACGGAACTCAATAAATTGAACGGCACACGGGGGAGAAGAGAGAAGCTTTTAAGCAATTTAGATACAATCTAGGCAGACAAATATATTGATTTAGAGATGAATTACCATGTCTAAACTCAATTCAGCCAACAGACTCGGTGACTGTTTCTGTACGTATTATTTTCTTCACCTGGCCTACTTAATTTGGGGGTATTATTGTTGGATGTTTGACGAAATTACTGTGTATACTCGGAGGGAAATGACAAGTTTTTCATGGAATTACCGCCAATCATGTTACAGCCCTATCTGTAAAAGAAGGGGAAAAGGGACGATTCTAAATAAGATTTGAAAAACCCACATAATTCTCTTTTAAATGAACACGGGCTAGTTGAAGTAGCGATTCACATAGTAATATTAAAGCAACTGTATAACATGAATTATATTAAGTAAAACTGCAAAAGAAAATCAAACAGAAATAAATAAATCATATCAAATAAATCAAATTAAATAGATAAACATTATAGAAGTGGAAATCGAAGGAAAAAAAGCTGCGCTTTTTCACTTTGACAGATAAGCAACAGTTACTTTTAATCGAAATATTATGATTATAACTGTTATAAACTGAACTCCTTAATTTGTATTATCTATGATTTTTAGAAGATGGGGGTCATAATACCGATTATACTTTGTAGGCTAAGTATGCACATTCCAAAAGAGTCGCATGGACAAATTGTAAATCCGCCACTTGTAAGTCTGGTGAGTTTTCATTGTTATAGTGTTTTTTTCTGTTTGATTATGAGGTAAATTGAAGCAAATCTAACACCAAGTGTGGAAGGAAAAATTGTTGAAGTAAACGGTGGAAGAGAGAATAACTTATCAGTTTCACGAAATGGAAGGGAAAGTTATAATCAAACATGAAATTTCGAGGGCAAAATACATGTAATGTAGTTAGAGAAATGCTCATGTAGTTAAAGAATTCTCAGCATAAACCCCCAACATTTTCAAAGACTCGATCCAACAAAGTCCAGCCGTTGTCTGCTCTTGTGAGAAGGATTGAATTAATAAGAAAAATGACGTACGACACGAAATACGGTTCTGTCTAAACTAGGAGAGACGGATCTTTTCCTAGTATTTTCTTCTTCAAGTGAATGGGTGAAAAGGATCACCAAAGCTATTGGTAGAAAGTAAGAGACTTGGAAAGCGTAAATATAATATTCATTTAATAATAATGTACCTTGTTTTGTTTTATTTCTAAAATTGTAATAATTACAACTATCAAAAGAAACACTAAGTTCAGCTGAAGATTATGATATCAGTTCATTTTGTGTGAATTACACAACTGTATATTAAGATTTAAATATATTCCATGGCAAATTCTATGATCAATGATTTCCGAATGTTTTTCAAGGTCAGCAGCCTAAAGTGTAAATATCACATTAGAACAGGCGTGAAGAACGTTCAGCGACTATGATAATAATGTCTGCCCATTAGTTGATATGTATAGGCGTCAGTATGAACATAAAAATCTAAGAGCAGTATTAATCTTGAAAGTTGTGATAAGGTAATTAGCCAGCCGACGGTAACAAATGTTATTAACTCGGTTATCTTATGAAACAGTCTGTGTTGGTTTAATTAAAGTTTTTACTCGTTACCGTAATAATAGCTTATAATCTCGATAATGAAACAGAATACCCGGGATTTTTTTTCAGATTCCGTGGCGTGAGGACAAACTTTATGACGTCTTTGACAAAAAAACACACACACGCTCACACACACAAACATAAACTGAAACCCAAATGAGCATCATATCGATTTGCATAATATAGGTAGAACAGGTTATAATAAAAAGGTAACGGGGAGAAAAATTCGAACTTGGTAGTCGGTACTTATTTACTATAAAATTGTTATACAATTTCTTAAAATAATTTCCCATTATTATTGATCATGGATGCTCTATAATATACTCATGAAAGCAATAAAAACAAAGACATGCCAATTATAGCAATACATTTTTGTATCTAAAGTAAAATATTTCTTACCTGAGCATATTAAAGAAATAAAAGGTATATAAGCCGATCTGACTTTGTGGTTAACCGTATCCACAGTGTGGCACTGTCCTGGAGGTTATTTTATCCACAGAATAATATTGTCAAGTATTATGGTCCACGATGTGATGATGTCCACAGTATTGTATTTTCCTCAGTCAGATATTGTCCACAGTGTAATATCGATCACAGTGTAATATTGATCACAGTGCAACATTGTCCACAGTGTAATATTTTAAACGGTGTTTAGTTGTCCACAGTATAGTATCGTACACAAAAAGACAATAAATCCGTTCATGAAATCACATCCACGGTCTGTTGAAGGAGCTCGGTTCGACCTCGAAATCATCTACATACGACACGGATGATTATCTCGACCAAGGTAAGGACGTCGCCGTAGAGATCGAGGAGCTTTCAGGAAACAGAGCTGCCGTGATATCGAAGCCACGATAGCTACTGAGAATAATTACACAAGAAGGCGTGTGCATGGTGCAGGGATAAAAGCCCACGTGTATGCATGCATAAGACGAGCACACAACGGCACACAACGCAGTCGTAACGAGATGCTAAAATCCTTCACGATCTTCCGCGCGGAGCCTGGAGGCATTTTAAAGGGGTTTCTTGTAATCGGTTTCGAATCCACTACAGATTCAGTCAAGATTTTGTAAGATTTTGTAACATTCTCCCATTTCTATATATAATTCTTCAAGTGACAAGAATATCATAGATGAATCATTCTAAGGCTAATCTGATCAAGTATTTTCTTATCCAGGCAAACAATATTTCTCTTAAACTTATTTTCGTCTTTGCATGGGTAAGATTTTCGTTCTTGGAAAACCACTCTTAAAAATAATGAGAAAAAATACTTTCAAACCGTAAAGCTTTCATTATCTTTATACATATCATAAATGAATAGGCCTACATTGCTGCACCATCTAATTAAAAACCATGATCAAACCATTACACATAAGTGCGACAGCCTTTCGTCTACTGAAGACGAACGAATTGAACTATTGGCGCATCGCAGACGACACACGAATGCGGGTTCTGATTTTGACGGTCTGGCTGAAATGGCGCGAACGATCGAACTATCCAATGAGTATGCTAAACACATGCACGATGTGAACAAACCAAGATTGCCTTGGCTGGACTTACTCGCACTTGTTACTGCATGGGGCAAGATTGAAAAGCATTTATTGGTTTTGAGCAAATTACGCAGAGATGGATTATAACACAAGATTAGCATTCTAGCAGCGTACTTGTTAGAAGGGCCTGGGAGCACAGGAAAATAAGATGTGAAAAAATAAAGCCAAACATTGTGAGGCTTGTTTCAGATCAATAAGAGAGTATTGTACAGATGTAGGCAATGTATGGAATAAATACAATATTGACGCGGTTGGTAAATACAGATAACCATCATGCATTTATAAGAGTTGAGTTGAAAATATTTCTAATCGCCTGATTGCCATTTTGTTTTTACTACTTTATGTAAATCTTCCCAATATAACATACGATTTTCAGTGTACATGTATATCCAAAAGCTTATCAGGGATTTTTCATATTTTCTTGACGGCTACGTACCGCCAGGCATAATTATGGCAGACAACCGTTGATGAGAAAAAAATTGGCACTAGAAATGAAATCATGATTGTGTTCTCCCCCGTAAAGCCCCTCTAAGAAAGAATATTTAAAACAAAAAAGGTGTCTTCAAACCTGTCTTCAAACACAATTTTGGGGGAAATCTTTGCAAAAGTGTGTCTTAAATGACATCCTCTTTTAAATTATGATACAATTTAAGTGACATTTGTTCATCAATTTTTGTCAAATTTGGGGCTCCAAACATTAACTGAAGTAATAATTATTATTTATTATTATGTTGTTGATAACATACACGTGAAAATCTCTCATCATATAATTGTTTCACATATTAGTTTGTACACTAAGGTAAATCCATTTAAAACAAAAGTGTTTAAAAGCAAGACTTGTATGCCATCGTAAAAAATGTCCGCCCCAGTAATATTCACATAAATGTTTACATTGAAGGGCATTGGTAGATTGTACAGATATTGCATTTTTTTTTACCCTGCGCCGATAATTTACGTCCGACGGTAGTTTAAAACGGCAGACATATTATTCATGACTGCCAACTTCACAAGATATCCGTCGTGGAGAAATTATGTTACCCTTGCAAGTACAAGGATTGAAAGTACACTAAACCTCATTTCATTCTACCAACGTTGATGTTCTATATTTTCTCATATCATCAAGGATAAGGACTGGGGAAAAGAAAAGTGGAGAAAGATAGATAAATAGATAAATAAAGAGAGAGAAAGAGAGAGAGGGGGAAACACAGAAAAATAGCTAGTGAGGAGGGGACAGAGAGAGAGAGAGAGAGAGAAGGTGAGGTAGCGAGAAACAGAAAAAGAGACCGAGGGAGCGAAAAAAAAAGAGAGAGGGAGAGATGGTTAAAGAGAAAGAGAGACATAAAAAAAGAGAAAGAAAAGAGACGGTGAGAGAGTGAGAGAGAGAGAGAGAGAGAGAGAGAGAGAGAGAGAGAGAGAAAGAGAGAGAGAGGGAGAGAGAGAGAGAGAGGGGCGAGGGGGGGGGGGAGATTACGAATAAAGAAGAAGGACGCAGTATCGAACACTTTCAGGAATGGGAAAACAAAAGATACGTGAGTAAATTGAGAAAGGTGTATAGATTGTTATTATGATCGTTACATTGGAGATGGTTATTTCTTACAAACGTGTGTAAACATCATGGTTCTTTTTAAACAGAAAAATGTTTACGATGAGACACCCGCCTTATTTTATTTTTCGCTAATAGCATATTTCCAACACCCTCCTATGTGATGCTCCTTGAAGCAATCAATTGGTAAATTATGTTGAAAGGATCGAATGTTTATTCCCTGACCAGGGGTGCTTTTAGAATAATAAGCCATTCGTTGCCCTCGAATGACGTCATTGGAGAAATATAACTCCACATTTTCCAACAAGCAGGTTTGATTTTTGCGACAGGAAAACGAAACGTTTGTTTTTACATTGGTCATTGAATCGTGGATTAATTTTACCTTTTCCCTCAAAACATTTGCGTATTTATAGATAATTACGAAATAGCAAATATAAAGACATTTAATTTTCTTCACTTTTCTCTGCCTCAGAATCACGATTACTACGTTAGGTTTCTTTATTTCTCTCGAATGAAGGCAGTCTGTTTTCCCCCACATTATTTGATTTTTTAAAGTCTGGTGACAAGTTAATTAGATAAAAGACAATTGTTTTTGGAATCATACCAATTTACTTTCCTGTCGGTGAAAATGAAGTATTTGCCTATTTCTCTATAGAGAAATAAAATTGAATGACGAACTGGCCCAATTCATGCGTCTTGTTTGAACTAAAGGGGCGCTATGTCGTAAATTGGTCGTGTCAAGATTGCAAATTGCAAACCCTAAGCTGAGCAAGCCACCACCACCATCATCATCATCATCATCATCACCATCATTATCATCATCATAATCATCATCATCATCATCATCATCATCATCATCATCATCATCATCATCATCACATACATCATCCTTATCACCACCCTCTCCTTTGTCATCACCTCATCATCATCATAATTCATGTTATGGCATTTATGAAATATTTACGATTATTGCTATGAACGTCATAATGCTGTATTATGTATATCTTGCCACTCTATCACCCCTCTTACCTCTTTTCCTTTCCTAGTTACAACAGTCATGTCTTTTTTTCCTTTTCAATCTGATATCTTTCACACTAATCTCCTATTTTGTTTTCTCTTGTACACTACTCTTTTCTTTCCTCTCTATCTCTTTCTATCCTCTCTTTGTTTTCATTTTTCCCTTCTTATTTCCCACTATTTCTATTTGTCCTATTGTTGTTAACCTATTACATATTTATGTATGTAAATGTTAATCATGGGCATGGGCAGAGGACTGAATTGTAAAAGTTTAGATTTTTGATTAAAAAACCTATGACCGCCTGTCCAGGCATTTTATCAAATCTTTTTGTTACTGATGTGTTGTTATGATTTTATATGATTAAATCACTCTATAATGTCACCTTGTTGTGACACGTAGCCTAAGTCGTGTCCAAAGTTTGTGTGTTATCATTCTATTCTATATTTTCTTTGTCATGCACATGCACACTTATTTCAATTATTTATATTTGTGCCCTGTATATATTCATGTAATTTATTATTCTTATTTGTGACATTTTGAATTATAACAGAAACAGCTATAGAGAATGATCATTGTTTTATATGCCAATTGTACCTCTTATTTTGTACATGACCAATACATTTGATTTGAATTGAATTATCATTTCTGTATCATTACTACAACCATAAGTATCATACAGCCTGTAGCCTGTAAAAAAACAGGGGAAAGTGTTTTATTATATGAAAATGGCTTCATTTAAATTTCTCTCGTACGGTTTTATTCTATAGGCCTACCACTTCCATGAATCATGTTTCTTTCTTTTTTCCTTCTATCTCCTTGCTCGTTGTTTTCTTCTTCTAGTAAAGCATATTGATAATCATAATAATGATAAATAATTCCATCATAGATCAAATCAGTGCTATTATGGTTTTAATACTACAATATTACTCATAGTGTTATAAATATTAAAGGCTCTACCGTGCACGATGCCAAGAAAGGGACCGTGATACTAAGCATAATTAGAGGTTGCAATCATAACAACCACAACGGCAGGTTTTATTTTCATCACAGATTTGTTCAGAACTCCCATTTAAAAATCGGTTTTTGAAAGAGAGATAAGATATTAAATATCAAGAAAAATGAGCTATTTTTCACATGTTATAACGTATATGGCGAAAGTAAACTTTTCGAGCTTGTTTCACACATGCACAGCAATCTCCGCTTGCCAAACGTACTACGGAAGTAAGTCAGAATAAATTATCGTAGATGACAAAGGTACCGTAGACCGTATATGGGTATCTTTCAATCCATATCCTTTGAAAAAATCTTGCTGCAGCTGTACGATTGTGTAATCTCAAAACTTAAAAGAACAATTGTAGGGAACATCTGGTCTACTCTTCTGGATATCTTTTGCATGTATTAGAAGGTAAGGGAAAGGAAGTGAATGTATATAAAATGAAAAGTTATTTTTCAATTTTTATAACGTTTAGAGGCGAAGTTTAGGTTTGGCTCTTGCTAAGTTTTGCTTCACTTCAGTCCCACACTAGTCGGATTGTGTAGTCTATTCCTGTGATGGCACGGTTATTCTTCTTCCTCTTTCTTTCCTCATCTTCATCTTCTCCTTCTCTTTCTTCCTCTTCTTGTTCTTCTTGTACTTCATCTTCTAGCATTAAGCAAAGGGCTAGGTGATAATACGAAATGTGATATTGATACCACCTAGCCTTAATAATATTAATAATTGGCTGTGTCAGTCAGTGTGCAATGTCAGTGTGCGATGTTATTAAAATAAAATCTAATATGCGTTCATAATCACCAATTTCCGCACCCGACGGACCTTGCAAACTGACTTTGGAGTTTGCTAGTGGACTCTTCTTTCTTCTCATACAAACTAACAAAGCACTTTGAAATCGGTCAAGAAGCTAACCTCCATCATCCATTTGTTCCTGAAGACGATGAGCTATTCATCCGCGTTATGTTACAGAAATGTTGACTTCTGACAAGAGTTTGCGATGCGTGCGCCTTTTTTTATTACTTATCACTATAGTTGTAAAGTGAGTATCAAGTTAGCAATGCAAGACCAGACATTTTGGCTTACACTGCATGTATTTGCAATTTATGATTATTATTGTTGCTGTTAATATTGTTAGTATTACATTTCTTGTTTAAACATGTTTTTATCTCTGCAGCATTCCCAAGATGTCATCCCGTGCCATGAGAAAACTGTGTAATGAACCTGACATTGTGCTCAAGAATGAAGAAGTCAGTGATGAGGAGGAGGAGATAGAAGATGAAGAGGGAGTTCAAGCATCGGTAGATGATGCTGTAACGTCTAAGAAGCCCAAGAAGAAGAAGAAAAAGAAGAAAGTTGTGAACCCATTTGAGTTGGTATGTTTGAGCATTGTGTGCTTGTCTCTTTCAGTTGTTTAAGAAGATGATGAATGAAGCAGGCTAGGAGTCTTTGCTTGTGCAATTTCTGAACAATCTCATTTTCAATTTGACATTGCAAATGATTGCAATTTTAAGATATTTCATTATTTTCTCTGCTTTCTTCCCCTTCCACTTTGATAACAGAAAAGACTGGAATGTCAAAGGTATTACATTGTCATTCTGTCATTGAGTGTTAATTTTCCTCTAAAAAAAAATGGATTTGTTAATTTAGCTTCTTATCTGGCCAATCTGGAGTGATTCCTTGCAATCTGTCCCATTTGACAGACATACTGGTACATGTATGTCTATTTCCCTTTATTTCTTCCAAAAATTAAAATATATTGATATAACCTTCATTGACTAATGTTTGTGGTAAGAGCAACAGCCATTAGTCAATGATAATGTCAAGAGAGCTTCATTTCTGGAAAAAATAAATGGGAAAATATGATATGTCCTGCTGGACGCATTGCACAGAATTGTCCTTTGTCAATTTCCACCAAGACATAAATAACATTTTACTGAAGAGTTATTATGAAAGTTTTATTTTGCAAGATCAACTTATAGCATTTTGACAAAAGCTGATATATTGTCAAAAGCAGATTGAAATTTGTTAATAATGTGTGCATAATGTCTTTTGCAACAGCTGAACGATATAGACGATGCTCAGTCTGACAATGAAGAGACTGCACATGCTGAATCAGTTGAAAATCAGAATCATACAGATAAAAGCACCGAAAGCCTTCAAAATGGATTGGATACTGCTAATCAGACTACAACAGAAGTGAAATCAAAAAAGAAGAAGAAAAAGAAGAAGAAAAAACAGAAGGGAGGAGCAAGCAGTGGACAAGCAGATGATGTAAGTAAAAAAAAAATCTTCTTTTGGGAGGCAGGTCAGATGCTTATAGAATTTTAATATTTGTATAATGTATTTCTGTAATGTGTTGTATCTACATGTACAAGACATGGTCCAAAGTGGAAGGTAAAGACCAGTTATGGTCATGCGATTGCATTGTGAAAGAAACGTGGAATCGATCAGAAAAGGTTGATCATCTAGCATATAAGTATTGGTGTGTACTGCAAGGTTCTGGAATCATCAAAATGATAGGAAATTTGGCCCAGTCTTTGTAAAGTTACAAGCACTGTACACAGAAAGATGTATATGGGATTACGCACATGTGCGTTTATCTCTCACATACCAATAGATTAACTAATTTGCCAAATATATCAATTAGTCGGCGGTTTCCCGGCAGAATTTTTATCATCATGTATTTGTCAAAACATATTCTTTCACATGCTTGGTAATAAGAGCTTCCATTTCATTTTTTGAAATTGGGGCGTTTCCAATACTGGTATTTACCTTTTTTTTTTGGGGGGGGGGGTGGGGGGGAAGGGGAGTGTTTTATGCTTTGAACAAATGGTCAATCAACATTATGAACAACTAAACTATAGAAGAAAAAAATTAATGTTATAAAATAAGCATTTACCGGTTTATATATTTTATCACCCATAGATTCTGTACACAACAGAAACTATTTGAATTTGAGAATAAATATTGCACCAAAATTAGAAGGATTAGGAAATAATTAATTCACTTTAAATGTGGCAATTACAGTGGAGCCAAGTATTCTATATCCAACTTTTCAGTATGATACATTGCAGTGAATTATATTTAATTTGACAGAGAATAGAAATATTTAATAAACTGATCTTTTATTTTTCTTGTTTCTGCTGTTTTACAGGAAGATGAAATTGATGCTAGTATACGAGAGATCAATGAGATCTCGAAGACGTCTCCTCCTCTCTCAACTGCTGCCTCATCATCATCATTTGACCAAGGTCCCAGGACGGCAAACTCTAAACCTTTGTTGTGTATTGAACACAAGCATCTCAACCCAGAGAATGAGTTAAGGAGGATATTTGGAGCCAGTGTCATTAGAAATGAACAAAGGTAGATAGATAATCTCCTAGAGTGATATTTCAAGAATTATCATGGCTTGATTTTAGTGAAATGGTTTGAAATGTCATAACAAATTGTAGACGGTGACTTTTCATTGGTATTTGGGCAGATGTCATCAGTGTACACGTTATTAAGATGCAATATATGTTTAGATTTGTGGTGACATTTAAAACCATTTCACTAATGAAATAATCCTTGAAATATTTTAAACTAACATTGATAACGTGCTGATAAAGGTAATATTAGTTTAAAATTTAAAAATGAGAGGGATGATAGTGATCTGTGAGGTGCATAGTCAATATTCATCTCAAGTAAAGAATAGTTTGTAAAGCTTCCATCTAGTGCTGTGATGACAGTGATTCTAAATCAAATCTTATTCTTTGACTAATTCTTAAATCAAATCTTATTCTGCGACAGACTCTAAATCAAACCTCATTTTATTTTATTTTATACAAAGCATTGCGTATGTCTGAGAAAATAATATTTGTATGTGAGCAGTGAGCTATTAACATTTTATTTGTATCTAGTATGCTCGTGTTCCTCAGGTGCTTGATATGCAAATGCTGTATATCTTGATTTTATGTATTTATTTATTATTGTTAGTACTATATTATAATTTTGTTAAACATACTCTGACCCTATGTTAATATTCATATTGTTTATAATTGAATGGAATTGAATTGAACTGTCCATTACTTGTCTTCATTCTGTGCAGGCAGAGAGGGAGGAACAGGCAGTACCAGAAGTCAACCTGGCTTGTTACAGCCAAGCAATCATGGCCTAAAATGTCAAAAACAGGTACATCAAAGATTTGTCACTCATGCCACATTAATGTCTGTAAAACCAAGTAGAATTCTGAATGTTTAGGGAAGTAAACTGATACGTAATGTATCGTGAAGTCACATGGTTTTTATATGTAGACTAAGCAAAAGTGTGGAGAAGACAACTTCCACTTCAAGGTGGGAGGGGGGGGGGGGGGGGGCAAAATAACTCTTTTTGAAAAGTAAAAATGATATGTAAGCCCCAGTTCATTGGCATTGTGATACTATTTATGATTTATACTAATCTCTATGATCTTTTGTGATTGGCAGCATATTGGAACTTGCCTTCAGCTCCATACTGAGGGTAATAAGAACATTTCTTTCTTGGACTTTTCCATTGCTTTTTCTTTTAATCATGATATGTTTTCAATTACTTCAGCCCCCTATCGGTTATATGTAAAGTAATGATTTGTTCTTTGTTTGTGTGTGTCAGGTTTGTCGATGCGTTACATCACTTCAGAAGGAAGGTAAGTATATCTTTAATTACAAGGACTTGATCAAATAAATCATATTTTGTGATTGATGATGATAACCAAAATTCATTGTAGTTTTTTTTTTTGGAAGCTGATTCTTGCTGAATTGCCCCTTTTGTATGCTATTTATGTTTAGATATGTCTATGGTTATTATGTTTAGAAATATTGTTTGAATTAAATAACCATGTAGCAAAGATATAATATTAGATATATTTCAATCACATGGTTTTTTAAGTTACAAGGACTCCATCAAATAAATCATATTTTGTAATTGATGATGGTAACTAAGATTTATTGTAGGTTTTTTCGGTTGGAAGCTGAACTGCTTTTTTTTAAAGCTATTTATGTTTAGATATGTATATGGTTATTATGTTAAGAAATGATGTTTAAATCAAATAACTATGTAGCATAGATATAATCCCAGATATTTTTCAATCTCATGATTCTTTAAGTTGCTTTATTTTTTCCTCTTCTGAACTAAATCTTTCGTAATTCAGATATCAGACGTTTGAATATGAGCATTCTAAGGATTACCAGAATGTTCAGTTTGATTTCTTGGACGCGGTAGAAAGCATGAATCCTGCTAATATTATGGTGAGAACGCTCAGCTGAATTATACACTTGAACTTCATTTATAAAACATTGCTGTCAGTGACTAATTTTCTAATACACTCTCATTCATCTATAAAGATAAACAAAATTCACATAAACGTAATGCTTCCTGGGAGAAATTTCAATTATTTAGTGATGGCCTGGGGCTGCCTGGCAAGCAGTAGATGCAGGTTCAAGTCCCGCTGGTTCCAAGATTTTTCTGACTTGTTTTTCAATACAGATCAATCAATCGATCTTATTTACTGGGTGTAAGCCACAAATATGTTTAAATAAAAAATTCACATACTTAAAAATGTAATAACTTGGAAAGATCCTTATTATATATTGTGTGCAATTTTTGCAGGAGGTGAAATTTGTTTGTATTTGGAAACACATATTAGTAGTTGCAAACTTATATTATTGATATCTCTGGATTTTACGAGTTTTATTTCACAATGATATTTCTTACTGCTTTACAATATGATAACAGATTTTGCACTTTTCAATGCAGATAGCGTTGGAAAACAAAATCATTAAACTATTTTGGTCTCCATTTTCAGGCTATAATGAATGCACACCCCTACCATATAGACAGCTTGCTTCAGCTAAGTGAAGTCTCAAGGATCAATGAAGATATGGGCATGTCTATAGATCTTATAGGTAAGCAAAGATCTGCTTTTCTGCTCTTTACATTACATATCATTCGTACTGACATTTTTTTTATACTTTATTTTTGTTGTCCCTTTTAAAATCCTGAACCAGCCCCTAGTTCTGGTAGGCATTGGGTTCAGAATATTTCTGCGCTTCTCTATTAATCTACTGGTAGACCCTATATACTGTATAGTAACTTCTTTTTCTTTCATTCCTTCAGTAAAACAGGTATTTTGAATCCCGTTATTTGGTATATTTTTGTCTCGGAATTCAAGAAATTTGAAGTTAAAAGAGTTTATGGAATAATACATGTGTGAACAACATTGATTGATGTTTGCCTCACATATGTAAATTTGTGATACACTTTTTACGTATACTTAGCTGGTCTGTAAGGGTTGAAATGCACTTTCCAATGGTAAGTAAGAATGAGAGTATACCCTATCATCAATCATCAACAAGCAAAATCTGTATTGCTTTCGGCCAGTTTGATTATTATTCCTGTGACCGTTCACACATGCTCAATGCCTAATGCTCTCATACATGCTTCTCTTACAAACAGAAAGAGCACTGTACGTGTTTGAGAGTACCTTCCATACGCTGTTCAGTCTAGCCGAGGGGACGTGTCAGTTGAGTTACAGACATGCAGAGAACAGAGGCCTCTTCATAGCCCTCTTCAGACATCTAACTTGTCTGGGCCAGAAAGGCTGTAACAGGACGGCTCTGGAGTTCTGCAAGCTCTTATTAGGGTGAGTGTGACTGTAGAGGGCAGTATGCAGCAGAGAGAGGAAAAAAGCGCGGGCCTGAGATCACGTGATATTCACGTGCCTATTACTTGATTTTTTTCCCCTCTCTGCGAGCTGCCGCATTCTGTCTATAACCTACAGTCTACAGTATGACAACTACGTCTCATTTCAAAATGATGGCTAGCTGAACTCGATATCGAGTACGTAGCTCATGAAATATCATTATTTCTGTAAGATATTATGAATATCTATAGTATTATTTGTCAAAGCAAATAATTATTTTACGGTAATTTTGTTGAATTGGAGTCCCTTAAAGTCTTATGTGATATTTTTTAATGTGTTTAATGCTTATTGTTCCGATCAGGTCGGATGACGGTGTAGGGATGTAAACATGCATATCAAGCTTGACTCGTAACTTCTGCTTGCCGTTATACACGCATTTTTAGAACGAAAGAAAGGAACTTCGATGTTATTTCAATTGATTATATTATTGTTTTGAAAGCAGTAACTGTCTTTTCCATCGCATTATTAGAACAGCAACTTAGTCTAACTCCCACCGCTGCATGCACACGATTTTTAGTGTCAGTGCAGTGGTGAAAATTTCGGGTACCCGGTCCCCGCCCAAAATTTTCAAGTCAAACCCGTGTTCGGCAAAACCCGTGATGACTCAGGCCTATAGGAAACTGTCAAATTTAAATGGTAGAAATATGACAAACATGAAGTTAATTTATTTTGTTGGTTCAAAATCTGAATTTTTAGTATGGTCTGTATTGAATGTTTGATTGCCTTAAAGATAAACTTGAGTTCTGGTAATGCGATTGCATTGTGAAAGAAAAGGTGTGGAATGGATCAGAAAAGTTGATCCTGGGCAATTCCACGGTAACGGAAGGACACTCAGACAAGATTTTTGAACTTCAGGTTCATACTAAAAGAACTGTTTTATTAGTATAAGATGTGAAACAGTACAGATATAATACCTATATAAGTGCCTTTAATTCTCCCCCCAAAAATTGTCATTATAGTTAAGTAGTTTAAGAATGTGCATATTAATTATCTCGGTAACGGAAGGACATAAAAATGGACATGGTTTTTCCAGTTAATTAGTGTTTATCCAAACTTTGTGAAGTTGATGAAGCTTTCCACTTGACTGAAACACATTTTGTTCCCCATAGTTTAATACATACTAATAAAACATTTCTTTTAGTATGAACCTGAAGTTCAAAAATCTTGTCTGAGTGTCCTTCCGTTACCGTGGAATTGCCCTCCTATAGCATGTAAGTAATGGTGTGTAATGCAAGGTTCTGGAGTCATCAAAATCATCATAAATTTGGCAGAGTCTTGGTAAAGTTACAATCACTTACACATAAATGAATGGGACAACACACATGGTGTCGGGGCTAGTACTACCCTGATTTCCTTATCTTTCTATGCTCATTACTCAGCCAGTATACATTTTCTTCCAAAATTGTTTGGCACATGACATTTATTTGTAATCTTGAACATTCAGTGTAAGTTTCGTTAGATTCTGTGAGAAATCATTTTCTTTTTTTACCAGAACTCAAGTTTATCTTTAAAGGTACTATGTCCCATTTGCAGGCCAAAAAAATGAAAAAGTTAAATTCCAACTGCATTTGAAAGATAATACTAATTTAGAACTTCCCTAAAAAAGGTGGGGCTTGAAAATGTCTTCAAGTGGGAAAATAACGACTATTAGTTGTCAAATCGACTTTAAGGCTATAGAGCCCAAAAGTAATAGTCTTGATTTTCAGACAATTGTACCGAATGGTCATACGTGTTATGCTGCGCAAAGATTCAATCAGTTTAATCTTGGCCATCACAAGAAGTGGGTTATTGATGTAGACAAATGCTCATGTACCCTATACAACTCTTTTCATGTATGTTATTACCAAAGAAGAAAAAAAAGCCAGTCAGTCACTCAATAGTGTCTGACAGTGAAGTCTAGCAAGTAAACGGGTTTCCTTGCATAATTTGAATATGAGGACACTGCTAACGTTTAAATTTCACAGATAGGACATACATGACATATTCATAATTCCTGCAAAGTTCTACAGAATTTGAGGTTGGCTGCAAAAGGGACATAGTACCTTTAATCAAAATAATATGGAGTCAAGACTGCAAAGGAAATTAAATTCATGTATTGAGCATATTTGTTACTGTCGTTGTTGTGGATCTGAGATTTCGGAATGTAGAATGCAGAATTTGTTTGCACCTCTGTATGAAAAAAGTAATATCCTTGAAACAGGGATTATAATTAATAATTGTTATCATACTCCTTTTCTAAAGAGGAAGTTGGTTTCAAATGTGATCTTTTTGTAGAGAAATTTAATCATTGGCCTCTTCTTTATCATATATCTCAATTGTGAAATATTGTAAACTAGGACCACTTTAATAATAATAATAATATGACAAATTTATATAGCGCTTGTGACAAAAGTTTCAAAGCGCTGTATATGTACACAAATCAAAATTACTTTGTATTTGTCTATTAACCCATTTCTCCCATTTCAGATTGGAGCCAGATAAAGATCCTCTAGGTGTTCTTCTCATGATGGACTACTACGCTTTGAAGACTGATCAAAACGATTACCTCATCAGAATGTATGCTGAGTGGGAGGTATGAAGTTCCATCTCTCTATATTTGTTCCTTAGATAGGATGTTAAATTTTGGGACCCTTACTTCCTGCTATAAGTACTTTCCATATCATCTGCAGAGATAGGAACATAGCCAAAGGGAGAACAGACCAAGCTTACTTACCAATTTTATTCTGTGTGTGATTTAACTTGGGATTTGCCATTGACAATGATATTGACCAATATGAATTTTTTTCTGTTTTGTAATCAAATGAAAAGGACATAGGAGATTTGTTGTGTAGAATGAATGACTCATGTTTTTACTTGTTCATTATACACAATCTATCAGCTCTTGATGAGGCTATGTGCACATATCGTACAAAACTGTTAGTTTGAGTATGATAAATATTCACAAGTCTCATCTCATACTGATAGATCAGTGTAATGAACTTTAACCCTATGTTAACCTGGGGGGGGGGGGGGGGGCTGTAGTAATTCTGTGACTACTCCGGAACCCCGGCAGATATAAAGTTTTTCTTTCGAGTCTTACGCATCTTTTGAAACAAATTTTTCGAAAATCGGACCTACCGTTACAAAGTCACTTGACCTTTTGTTTTTGCATGTCAGCCCGAAAATCGCTCATTTTCGTGATTTGTGTACAAAACATATGGAAATATCTTTTTTCTAAAACAGAGATAAAACTTTGGTTATTTGGTCTTGTTTATAAATTAGGTGCTTATTTTTGGGGTAAAAATAGTTGAATTATAGTTAGAAATGAAATAAAACAACAAAAATAATGAAATACATAAAAAAACAAAGAAATACATTATCAAAAAGAAATTATCAAAATTCTTCCAATTTTTGTTGTCGTATTATTATTCCAAATGGTCCAACGAATATATGTAGTGAAAAAGAATGCTTAAATATGAATAATATATGATTTATGGGTAAAAATGTGAATTTTTTGACCTTCTTTGCATAAATTACCATAAATATGCAAAGGAGTGAATTTTCAACAAAAAAATGAAATCACCATATTATTCTATACACTTCACTTGACATGCATGCAAATTTTCGTGGCGATCGGCCATGAAACGGCCGAGATCTGAAACTTGGTCTGAAATAGCCCGGTTAAAATAGGGTTGAATGCATCACTCATTGATCGATAGCAATCCTTGTGTACTGGATGGGGCTAGTAATTCTTCAACTTTGTCTTATACCTGTCACACGTGCTTCATTTCTGTTCACTGATTTTAAAATACCTGGTTGCGATGTATAATTCTTTTTGTAGGCACATCGGAACCTCTCCCAGCTTCCTAACTGGGCATTCTCCATCGCCATGGCATATTTCTATAGCATCTCATCTTCCTCTTCATCATCTTCATCGTTATCTGAGAAACCAGATACAAGCAGAGCTGATTCTCTTCTACAAGATGCCCTGCTTATGTTCCCCTCAGTAAGAAGTGGTGTTATTTTTCCTCTTATATATATGTTGGTGTAGACTGTAAAGCATACTCTTTTAATGTAAAGTGCATAGAGAAATAAGTGTTAATTATTACCGGGGAATGCTAAAAATGAATCAAAAGTGATTATTTGTATTATTAAGTACAGTTAGTAAAACCTGTCTATAAAGACCACCCAAGGGATACAAAAAAGTGGTCTTTATAGGCAGGTGGTATTTGTAGACAGGTGCCTATTGTAAAAGTTTCAATGAGAAACAAATTTCAATGGAAATGAAAAATGTGGTCTTTGTAGACAGGTGGTCACTATTAAAAGCAGGTTTGACTGTATTTAGGCTTTTGCTTGATCTCAGGCCCCGATGAAAGCCACTCATTACACGCTGTTTCAGGCATGATATTTACAGCCTGCATGGAGCTTCAACATGTTTAGGCCTCTTTTCAGGCCTACTGGGTAATACCAATTTTGTCCTTGTATACAGGTATACAAGGATGAGTTAACTACAAGTGCTACAAACATACAGCCCAGGGCCCGTATTCAATAAACTTCTTAAGTATGAAATCTAAGTACTTTTTCTTAAATTTTGGCTAAGAAAACATCTTAGCCAAAAATCGAATTCTATAACAGTATTGAGGACTTAAGAAATTTGCCTTACGATTAAGAAGAATTCTTAGATTTTATCTAAGAAAAAGGGCTTAAATAGCATGTCGTATTCTAATACAATCGAGATATCTAAGATAAGTAAGAAATCTACCCTATATTTAAGCATACTACGAGGATGCTTAAATATGGCTTTGCCACCGGCAGCTCAGTGCTGCTGCAAGCAAAAGCTGCAGGTTTCGATCAAATGGAAAAAAAACAATGCATGCAGCGCGAGCGCAGGTTACCAGTTGACCTATATCAACGTAAGCTTCGCGTATACAGCGTCGACGGCGGCAGCGCGCAGGAGCGCCATATATATAGGCACTGCACTGTAGAATCTACTTGTTTATGTTTGTTTGTACAACAACTAAACGAGTACGTGTATATATGGCGTATAGCATCTACATAACACTAAATTATGACATGGCTGTCGTATATAAAGAAACCGTCTCTTACTTTATTAGTCTTTGGCACTAAAATATGGAAACAGGGAATAATGTACAATCGGCATAATATTAGGTGAGACAAAATTTGCTATATTATGAATCTTATAAAGGTTACATTTAGCCATTTGATTAATTTTAGGCTAGCATATAGCAGTAGGCCTAGACGATCTAAGGGTAGATCCAAATCCAATGCTAGCGCTGGTCGGCCGGCTAGCGACGGCGCTCCCTTAATACTCACAGACCCTGCGGCTGCGACATAAGAAAGCCTGGTTGGGCTCTTTGAAGATGTTTGATAGAAAAGTATAAAAAGCCTACAGTGGATGTTAGATCTAGCCTCAGAGGGGGTCTTGACTAGACTGTTTTAGTGTCAGATGGTCAAGCCCGAAACAATTATGAGAGCATCGTTTCTCCCTGACGCTCTATGTCCCATACATGTTAGTGTATAATTTTCGTGCGGTGCGATTTTTATTTTAACACGCAAATTACATAGGCAAATTGAGTTGCAATTAATTCGCTCGAGTCGACCACTTTAACTTTCCAACATGACGTCATCGGGTCTAAGAATTTGTCTTATCTGTCGTCTTAGCTAAGACAAACTGCATTACATGTTTAGAATACGGCTAAGGCAACTTTCTTAACCTAGACAAATTCTTAGACATTTTCTTAGGCTTAAGAAAAATGTCTTAGAAGTTTATTGAATACGGGCCCAGATATACATGTACATGTAATATATTCTGTTTTATTGTTATCAGTTCATATATGAAGCGAGAATTTAGAAAAGGACAAAAGAATAGTAAAGACACAAGATGATAAGAGAAAAAAGATACTCAGAGAAATCAATAACAGGAAGAACATGACACTTTAGAGCAAACAATCAACGACTATGATTGGCAACTAAAAGAAAGAAAAATTAAAAGAGTAGGAGAGGAGATTGATGAAGATGTAACCAGGGAAATGTAATCTCTTTCTTCTTTGTTGCATCATCCAGATACTTCTTGCCTTGCTGGAGAAATGCAGTATTCAACCTGATGCAGCTATCGCTAGCCATTCTTTCTTCACTCAAACAGTGGAAACGTAAGTCAATACTTTCATAGGGAATTACAGATAGTATGAGAGGAGGGGGGAGGAGGGGAGATGCAATGTACAGGTCAATTATTACACAACAAGTTTAATCCCAAATGCAAAAGACATAATATCAAAGAAATTGGCAAAAAACATTCAACTTGAAAGAGAAAAAAGTGAATGCACAACACTAGGAAATGTACTTTGTGGATTTTGATTGAATGAAGATGAAGAAAACAAACCCCTATCTTATAGTCAACCAAGAAATATCCATAAGTCCTCCAATAAATCATAACTTTAAAGTCTCCTTTCTGAGTACAAAATTACTATTGATATCAAGTTGCAATCAATGTGACTCCATCACCATCGTTTATAGAGAGGAAAAGATAGATCACGAGTCTATTCCCAATCATTAAAAAAGAGATTTTTTGTTGTTGTCAATTCTAGTCCAAAATCTATTTAGCACAATATTTTAAGTATATTCATTACGGTATTCCTTCTATTTTCTTTTCCCACCTCTGTAGCCATGCAGCCCTGACGCAGCTGGTGGAGCTGTTTATTGCAAGGAATTATTCTTTCTGGAAGGAATCTGAAAGCATGGCATGGCTGGAGAGGAATGCCAGGGAGGTCATCCGCAGAGTGGACGCCGGAGAACCAAAGGTCAAGGAATATGCTGAAAAGTGAGTACAGTCAAACCTGTCTACAGCAACCGCCCAAGGGAAACACAAAAAGTGGTCTTTGTAGACAGGTTCCTTTAGTACATGTTTCAATGAGAAACCATTTTCAAGGGAAACAAAAAATGTGGTCCTTGTAGACAGGTGGTCACTAAAGCAGGTTTGACTGAACATGGAAACATTATTTTGTCGGTGATACCTAGCATCTTCTTGTTAGGAAATATGTTAGGAATCGGTGATATATAATCTTTTATTTTATAATTTAAAGAGGAAAAAAAAAAAATATTACAAAAATGTATGTTTAAGAAAAGAATAATGTCATCGAAATATATTGTTATGTATGTAATAAGTATATTCATGAGATGTGATTTATGGATTTTGATTGAACAAAGATCTTGAGCTTGTAGAAACCGGGCCCTGTCTTATATAGTAAACAATTATCGATCTGTAAGTCCTCCAATGCCTGTTGAGAATTTATTTATTGTGAATGGCATAAACATTGAAATATGTTTGTTTTTTTGTTTCATATGGCATCTTGATATTGTGATATTTCTTAAAAGTTTAATCAATAGAATCTTTAAAAAGGTACTCTTTATATTGTTTATCCCTCTAATTCTGTGTTAATCCAAGTCATCGTTCCCTGAATAAAGTAAGCATTATTGTATCTAATTGCTTGTCATTGCCCATTCTTCTTTGCAGAAGAGAAGCCCGCTACTACGGGACACCTCGGAACATCTACCGACACATCTTCCTCTCGGAGCATCTCGGAGTCAAACTCAAGCTACCTCCAGAGCTTGCTAACACTCCTGTTATGTCGTTTGACCCGCTTCCACCCAAAGACTCTGATATTGGCTACTCGAGGCCGGACCAGTAAGTTCTTACATGGTTCCTTCATTGCTTCATACCTTAAAGCCCCACTGCACTACTTATAGCTACTTGTGCCCCCTATATAGCAAACAATGCCTAATCGATGCCTGTTGGTCCCCCATGATCATCTTTTTTTATGTTAATTGAGAGCTGATTTGATGAGATAACCACCTGTCAGTGACCTTGCAGGGAGGTCTAATTCCCCCTGGCCAAACTAGTACAGACAGGCTTTAAATTCTTTGAATGCTGGAGTACCTTATCATGGATGTTTAGGCTTTGGTTATGATAGTATTCAGTGCTTTGTATCCTCTGGAAAATTGTGCTTTATGAATTTGACTACTATCACTATTAATTCTCTTTACAATAACTTCAACAAACAAGTATTAGTGATAATAATAATAGAATTAGATATTTAGCTCTAAGCTTACTAGTACTTAATAGTCATTACAATCAATATAAAGGCTCTGGCACCCAACTGACTGTATTCGACAGAAATCACCCCCCCCCCCCCCTCCCCCCTTAAATACAGATGGTTTTTATGATGTTTGATGATTATTTTACCTGACTGCTAAGAAAGCATGTGTATGCTTGTAAGTAAGCAACCAGGGGACCTCTCTCAAAACGACTTGGTAATTAGGGTTGATGCCTTACCAAAGGGTACTATCGCATTGACTTGGGTTTTGAACCCAGGACCTCCTAGTTACAAGACCACTGCTCTACTACTGAGCCATTGCACGTCCATCAGTTATTGCTATTAATAAAAGTTGTTTCTTGTTTTGTTCATGCTGTTGTGGAAATATAGATTTGTACTACAGACAGGAAGAGGAAGTTTGGTTCATGTGTTCCATTTCTGTTATTGTTGATTATGTAAGATTTATGCCTGATCATTTACATCATAGACACTGCAGGTAGGTCCCGATCCATAAACCTACATGTAGTTGCTACAGATGGACTCACTATCACTGTGTTCTTACCAGAAAAGGAATTATTGTAATAATTGCAATTGATTACAGTTGATTTTCTTTATTACTCCTTTCACAGTCGATTGAGGCCTGTCTCGAGAGGGCGTGCAGGGAATATGTTTACAGAGTTTCTGCGCTCACTCGTTCCATCTTATGTGCCACCGGTGAGTTTTATTTCCTTTACAATGTCCCATTTACTTTTAAAATTGTAACATATAATTGAAGAACAAAAATTACCCCCTGGAAATGTATAATTTGCAGTGAGCTCTAGCGCAATGAGTTATGTCTCTTGAATATCTCATTGCTAATCTGCAGTTGTGGAATGAACTTTTTCCAAGTTCAGAACTTAAGTCAGAGTGACAGTCTAGTGTGTGAGGGTAAAGTCCCTTGGATAGGACACAAAGCAATAAGTTCCATGATTGTGGTTACCTACAATCACAGTGAAAAAAATACATGGGGGCTCGGGCGAAATAGCCCCCGAAATGCCCAAACGAGCCCCCGAAAATCAGAAAAGAGCCCTGTAAATTTGCCTAGAGTTCAATGCAAAACAAATTTTAGAATGTTATTTTCATGCAGAGAAGCTTGAAAAGTAGCCTCGAAAAAGGATTTTTTTTTCTTTTTTCCCTGATCACATTCATGTATGATGTATACATTTTGTTTTCTTTTATCACCAAAAGTAAAATGCAACATTATTACTGGTACATTTTCTCTTTTCAGAATCATATTT
Organism: Strongylocentrotus droebachiensis; assembly: GCA_035222895.1. NCBI lineage: Eukaryota > Metazoa > Echinodermata > Echinoidea > Camarodonta > Strongylocentrotidae > Strongylocentrotus > Strongylocentrotus droebachiensis. The sequence continues at coordinate 135,253 of JAVYIG010002836.1, read as the reverse complement.
TTACAAAATTCTTAAATTTTTAGAGCAATAGATTTTAAAATGTCTGCAGTCAATATCCAACCATAAAAACCTCCTAACTTCTCCAGGGACCCAACACAACCTCTATCGCTAAACCTGAAGCCCAAAAGCAACCCAATTCCTAACCCTCTATATTTTTTATTATATAAAGCGTGTGGAAAATGTCAGGTAACCTATTTAAAAAACACCTCCAAACTTTGAATCAATTGAAATGGAACCCATTTCAAATGTCAGATCACCCATTTGAAATACTGGTAGATTATTAAACAAACTAGGATTCAATATTCCTCTTTACAAATGTCGGGTAACCTATTTAAAAAACAGCAAAAACCTCTGATTCCATAGAAATGTAACCCATTACAAATGTCAGATCACCCTTTTGAAATACTGATAGATTATTAAACAAACTTGGATTCAATATTCCTCTTTACAAATGTCGGGTAACCTATTTAAAAAACAGCAACAAACTTTGATTCCATTCAAATGGAAACCATTGCAAATGTCAGATCAAGCGTTTGAAATAGAATATTAAACAATCTTGGATTTAATATTCCTCTTTACAAATGTCGGGTAACCTATTTAAAAACAGCAACAGAGTTTGATTCCATAGAAATTTAACCTGTCGCAAATGTCAGATCGCACATTTGAAATAAGAGTATTAAAGCCTGTCTGTACTAGTTTGGCCAGGAGGGCTTAGACCACCCAGCGTGGTCACTGACAGGTGGCTATCTCATCAACTCAGCTCTCAATTAACATAAGAAAAAGAGGATCATGGGGACCAACAGGCACCACTTTGGCATTGTTTTCTATATAGAGGGAGCAAGTAGCTACAAGTAGTACAGTGGGGCTTTAAACATACTTTGATTCACTATTCCTCTGCACCCTGCATGCAGCCCCCTGGTGAAGCAGGAGCCGATGATGGGGAAGCAGACGGGGAGGATCTGGGAGCTGCGGGAGGCTACCTCAGCCAGAACAGCAACCTGCGGCAGGGAGTAGGAGCAGTCATGGAGGCCATGAGGGAGCTCCTTCAGAACATGGAGCCGCCAGCGCAGGGACCTGGAGACAATCCTGACGAGGAGCAAGGTGGAGAGGGAGGACCACAGCTTGAAGAGCTAGACTGAGAAAGGAGCTCCTTCAGAACATGGAGCCGCCGCCTCAGAGACCTGGAGACAATCCTGAGGAGGAGGAGCAAGGTGGAGAAGGGGGACCACAGCTTGAAGAGCTAGACTGAGAAAGGATTCCTGGAGGGTGTTTCACAAAGCATTTTTCAATGACAAATGACAAAAATCAGTGACAAATCTACTGATAACCAATCAGAAGCAAGGATTTCAGTAGCTTATAACAAAATCTGTCATTTGTCACTGATGACAAGTTTTGTGAACACCACCCCCCTCTTGGATAGGATTTGATTCTGGTATAACAAACATTTCCAAAAAGGTCCAGCCCCAGTCATCTCAGGCTTAATTTTTAGTGAATGACTGCAGAGACATCTGTTTGTAAATCTAAAAATCTGTCTAGAAATGTAAAGCTACAGCTTACTTCTCATAGGAAATATGAGTTAGTCTAGTGGTTGAGGTCTGTCTTCACCTAAGAACTGACTCTGATGGGTCTGAGTTCAAGACTGAGTCCTGTCTTTTGAGTGGTGATGTTGAGGGTTCCTCACCAGACGTGAATTTTCAAATCTGATTGATACACATTTGAAGAATACTAATTATACACATATCTCACATATGAAAGGCTGTGAGTTGTCACTTAAAATTAAACTTCATAAACTGGTATCCCAAGAAGAATGTTGATGCATGATATTAAGCCTACTGGTCATTTTAAAGAACAAGGAAAACAATGACTGGAAAGCCAAATTGCCTTATAATAATAGATCATAAATATTTAAAGACTGACTATGGATGAGAGAATGCACAAATAGGGATAATGATGAAATGAGATTGGCAAATGGCAATAGTTTTGTGTGATCCTGTATTGAGATGTCGAGCTGAACTATACAGAATTATGAAGTACTTTGTATGGAATAATTGAATGTTATTAATAAATATTTGAACTATTTTTTGAAGAAAACTCTAAGTGCCTTATGGCTTACTAAAAGTAGCCCTGTTAAGTTATATTGAAGCTTATATATGAGATTGTTACGGTGCTTTGAGAAACAATGTTAACTGAGAATAACAACTAGGAGAACAAAGCTCTGGAGAAATCAATTTAAAGTTGGTTGATGTCTGAGAATGGACAAAGGTGTACAAGTGTAATACGTTTGTTGACAACAAATGTGGAAAGGATATAAATCACGGCGTATTTGTAACCATATTCATATTTACTAGAAAGGGTTATCAAGCTCAGGTGTACAAAACACTACACTGCCCTATTTCCACTATATTTCATATTTCATATGTGATCTTGAAGTACATTCATGCATGTACAAGTTTCCATGAATACTTATTTAATTTGTTTTTGCTATTTTTCAACTCAAATCAGAGAGACATTTTTTATTTATTATTTTTTTATTTTTTTTTTGGGGGGAGGGGGTTACCAAAACCAAAAACTATTAAACTAAACATTGATTTCTATGAAATTCAAATATTGTAAGAAAAACATTCTTCTGCCTTGAAGGCTCTTAATGACATTGTAGAAACACCTATCATACAATGTTTGTAAAGCATTTTATGGACAATTCTATTTACATGATTCGTACTTAAAAGTTATGGGGGACAAATTTTTGTACTTTCTGTACACTATAGTAATTATTGTATTTGATGTAGCCTTCTCTGCATTCTGATATTCAAACAAATGTCTCGTATAGATCATGTGTCCAAATGTAAAACCCTTTTTGGTTTGTTAGTATTTCTGCTATATTGTATTCCTAAACTTATTATGGGAAAATATGTTTTTGATTTATTAGTTATTTTGCAGAGTGTTAACAAAAAGTTTGCAGCTATAAGATGGAGGAAATTTGCAAACCATTTAATCTTGCAGAATTGTTTTGGGAGTTTAATTGCAAATTTCAACCTTATTCAGGCAGGTAAGTGAGCGATGAAATTCAAATTCTTGTGTGAAACATAATAATAAAACTGCAGTTAAAACCAATGGAAAACATTTGAATTTTCTTCTTATAGGTGGTAAGAATATGCTTCATGTATAAAGAAGCCTTAGGATAAGTGCAATGTAAGACTTAAGTTTATCTTCAAAGGTTCACACTTTCAAATTTAGTCACTTTTATTCTCTTGTTTGCTGTAGTTGGTAAAAAATCAGGTAATATACTGAGAGACAATATAATACTGGCAGTGAGTTATGGATAACGATGCATGATATTCAGCAGTAATGATTGTGTTGCCTATGAAAAAATATTCAGAGATAGATAATTATTGTTGTCTCTGTCTTCTCTCTCTCTCTCTCTCTCTGTCTTTCTGTCTCTTTCTCTGTCTGCATCTTTCCCTGTGCCATCCCTCTACCTACCTTTATATCTCAAACATTAAATTTCATTGTGTATTTTTCTTCTTTACATCATTTCAATACATTAGTGCCAAACTTTATTCATGTTTCATTTATTTCTCCATCTGTCACCTCTTGCTCTTTGTGTACATGTGGCAGATTCTCACTCTCTTTCTCTCTCTCTCGTTCTCTTTCTCTCTCTGCCAATTCTCTTTTTACCCATACCACTCTCTCTTGATACATGTATTTGACTTTTTGACAAGAAAATATCTCCAGTATGTATGTGCATACTAACATAACAGTTTTAATCTTTTGGTTTGTCTTCCTTTAAATAAACATGTACATGTACTATTTGATGTATCATCATTGCTCTAAATGTACTATTGTGGATTACAAATGCAATATTAAATGTTTTCATTTAAGAAAATCATGACATAATTTTTTTCATTTCAGCCTAGCTAGTCACTGTTATTGTAACATGTTTCTAATTTTGAGAATAATTGTGCATATGTGAGTTTTGGAAGTAACGAATTTAATGATAAATGGTGTTTATTTCCCACTAAAGCATCTCTTTTTTTCTGAGCATACCAAATTGATGTTCTCCTTAGTTAAATGACAGAATTATTTTGGAGAGAGATATCTTGAAACTTTATAAAAAATGTATGGAGAATGAGTACCGGTTTGTTATAGTTAAATGTACAAGTATGGTAAGATATTCTCTCAAATACTGGAAATGCAAACCAAAAAGTTCTTTGATACTACATTATTTTCTACATGCATATTTCCATATCTGTAACTCAATTATAAATTGAAAGTTTCAAATCGAGTTTTACAATGCCACTTCAAAGATCACATCCAATCAGGGTGAGAATGGATACGGACAACCATTTTTTCATTGAGACTCAACATTCCGTTTCAATAAAATACATCTAAGAAATGTATCCAGTTAAACGTAGACCAACCAAGATATCCATTTATTATATAAACTGAAAAAGAATTTAACAAAAATGAAACAATCGGTGCATTACACAACAGATTTGTCAATATAGTAAATTTTATTGCATAATACCACATATAAACACTTCAAATTGCATGATATATTATTCTTCTAAAAAATATACTTTTGTGTCACTTGCTGTTAATATACAGAATAATATACAAGTAATTGGAAAATTGTTATCTTTTCCTTAACTTTCAGTACTGCCTTTTGTTTCTAAACGAATTGTATCAATTTTGATCATACCCCTAAATAATCGACAAGAAAAAGAGAAGGAAAAAAAAGGAGGGCGGGGAAACACTCAATATTATCAAACATGTAAAAAAGGACTAGAGAATTTGTAGACAACACCTAATTGTAGGATTATGCCCAAATGTTTTGATACCCCAAGTTTTGACACCCACAATTTTAATAGCCAATCCATGTTTAGACATCAGGAAAATTTAGGCTTTGCTTAAAGACATCCTCATCTCTAAGCAGTTTATAGTGGTGTCTTACTTCAACATGAAGATTACTAACAACCACAACCGATGACGGGATTCTCCCCGAGTTTATTTAATTATCTCGGTAAACTTTTTTTGGGGGGTAGGGGGATTTTACTCCATCCGATTCCATGGGATGCAGGCATCTCTATCCCAGTGTAGTGCATAGTTTTGTCTAATCTAAACTGGGTGGTTTCTAAAAACCACCCACAGACTCTTTAAGTTCCTTCATCGCTGTAAGAGGTGTTCTATTTCCTCCAGTTCCACTGGATACTTAAAGACCGAAATACTACTGGGCCAGAAGGGATTAGACCACCCAGCCAGGTCACTGACAGGTGGCTATCTCATTAACTCAGCTCTCAAATAACATAAGAAAAAGAGGATCATGGGGGATCAACAGGCACCGATTGGGGAAGTTTTCTATATAGAGGGAGCAAGTAGCTACAAGTAGGACAGTGGGGCTCTAAGTCTCCATCTCAACTGAAACAAGTTTCATTCCTTCCAATTCCAAGGTATACACACGTCTCCGTCTCTACGCAGTGCGTAGTGGTGTCTGATCTGAACGTGAAGGTCTCTAACGACCACGCCCAGTCTGACGGGGTTCTCTTCAAGCTTCCGGCAGCATGCGATCATCTGGGACGGGGGTGACGTCGAGATGACGGGTCAGAGTCGCTAGCTCCAACTCCTCCAGGCAACGAGAGATTAACAGAGCTTCTTCCTTGACGTCACTGTATTAAACACAAATAGAAATATATGACTATGAAAATAGCAGCGATAAATATTCAACATTTTTGCTGAATGCAATAGGATGAGGGATAATGAAACAGATGAAGTACATGAATCCCTACTACAATTCAGGAGGAGAAAGTAGAAGACAGAGAAGAGATTTTGAAAAAAACAAATATTAACAGAAAACGGAAAAGATTAATAAGAGCAAGACACTCATTAATTTAAAATGAGAGGATGGGGTTAGTGCAGACAGTAGTGTTTACTAACATTTCTTGGTATATGTCTCAATATTTTTGTTTCAGTTATTAAGGAAAATTAGTGTATTCTCATAAGGACATGTTTGTGTCAAATGGCACAAAGAACATTTCTGAATTACAAAACTCATGTAAAATACAAAATGTCGGCTGCAATCTACATTTTGTCGATTCTTATGCACGATTAAAAAAGCAGTTGATAAACAATAGATAAGCCACATCTTAGATGCTAGAAATTTGTAATCTAAGAATAATGTAAGCGCTTGATAACTATCAATTTAAAATGCATATGGAGGTTATTTTTGTATTATTTTCTACTTTGAACACAATCAATGCTTTCTCTGTAGAGGAATCATTGTTGATGAGTCTATTTTATACCTGTCATTACTGTGGCACCTGCGTTAGTGATACATGCAAGCATTAAGATTTTTTGTATCAATGTTTGTTATATAGTTATAAGAGCTAGGGGGAAAATAAACCGATTTGATATACCCACCTTACGTGATTGTTGCATAGCTCTCTGGCATTCTTTGCATTGCTCAGTAGATATCTAATGATGTTTGATGCTGACTTATTGCACATGAGGTGAACATCCCCATTATGGTCAATGTACTGCTGACCCGTACTTCTGCAATATGAAAAACAGAATGGAGGAATAATAAGGAGCATAGATATAGAGATATGCAGCACTACCATAACACAGTGAATTCATCAAGCGGTAAACCACATAAGTGGTCTAAAATGTTTTCAATTGAGCTATAAATTGAGAAAAAATGAAGCCTTATTGCACCATCCAAATACAAACAGCAATATTTAGGCAAGCAAAGAAAAGAGGTTGCCAGATACATGTACACATACTTTTATATTGTATTACATATACAACATTTCTGGAGAGGACACATTCAATATTTTAGATATAATGAATATGATAAAGTACAGATATAAAAAATATATGTATAAATACTCAAGCTCTGTGTAGAATTACATTACTTAAATGTGTTGAAATGTCAGAAAAAGGGACATATAAAAGGGGAGATATTCTCCTGGTTGATGTCATATGCCTTTCTTCCAGAGGATAACAGAGAGGGAAAGTTCTAGTGAAATCTCTGTTGATGCCTGTATTAGAGGCTAAATACCGACACAATCAAATAATTGTAGATCACAGCCAAGTCAAATATCCACACTGGGCCAATGGGGAGGTTACAGGTTTTTCTTGACTGAATCTAACAAGTTGTCCTCAAAGAAAATAAACTAATTGAATTCTGAAATACAGAGGATTCGGGGGGGGGGGGGGGGGGGGGGTGAATGGCATTTAACAACATTCCCCCCTTTTGAGTAAGAAAAATTGGGAAATGATAGGGAAAAATAGGGAAGAATAGAGAAAATAAGGGGAAAATCTGGACAATCTGGATAAAATCGGGATGAAAACAAATCAGGTAATTTTTTTTTTTTTTAATCTGGAAAAAAAGAAGAAGAAAAGAAAATCTGGACAAAATCAGGTTTTTTTTATATTTTTTAAATTGGGTGTTTATCAGGCCTGAATACAATATATTACCCTTCAATGATGATATTAATTTCCTGAGTAATCCCCTCTGGTAAGACAAGGCATTCTTCCTCCTGCTCTCCTTTCCTCTTCACAGACTTATGCTTCTCCATGGTTTCTATGAGCCTCACGAGGGCAGCATAATGGCTGTTTGCTGTCATGGTTGATGCTGGTCCCTCCAGAGCTTTGACCGAGCACCCCCCGAGGAGAGTGGACAGGGCCTGCTCCGTGGGGGGTATGAAGGCAAGAATTTCTCTCTGCTTGGGAAGGCCGGATATAAACTGTAATGAAACAGATGGAATGCATTTGAATTAACAAACAAACACACAGAGAAACAACAAACAAACAAATAAATAAGTGGAAGAACTATTTATGACAATGCATCATGGTTGTAATTGAATGCGATCTAAAACTCAAGAAGCATTTTCCAAAAGAAACAGAGCGATAAATATTACGATAACCCCAGCTTCCAGCCTTATCATGGCACTTAAGTATTACAACTTGACAAGGAGTGGAAAATTGTGGATAATTGTCTCGATCCCTTGAATGCACTTCAACAAGTTATCCACTAAAGTGAAACATCACATAGAGTTCAAATGATCATGAAGAATGAAATCAATATTAGTAATAATCATCACCGTACAGAAGATAACAACATGGCTTAATCATGAAGAAATTATCATAAGTTGAATTTTCACATCAATGAATGAATCCCCTCCCTTCATAATCGTCTACATATATCTGTAACTTACCGAGACCCAATGATGTGGTACATCTTGGCTGCTAAGAACCACACGCCCACTTGGTGTGAGTCTGGTCAAATCACCAAGCACAACTGTACACCCTGCAAAAGAGAGAATGTAAACAAATAATAAGACTTAAATTCAGCAATTGAGATTTACAATAATTGACATTTGGGGTCACCTGTGAGTAATTCAATGCAATAAAATTGAAGCATTCATAAGCAAAGTATTGCTGTGATAAAAAAAGGCTTTCTCAAAATTAGTAGGTCTTGGATCCTTCAAATTGCCTTTTGATTTATTTCACTTATATTTTTCTTCCCAAAGGTAAGTCTTGTATTTATTTCAAGTAACATCTTATGACAGTTTCAGTTATCTTGGTAATATGACGTAAGTTTCTATAGCATTCAAACGACCTCCACCGTACCCTTATTCTTCTTTTGTACATATTTAGCTTTCATAATAAATGATTATGCTTTCCAAAATGTTTGCATTTGTCTCTAATGCAATGAATATGAATTATATCTACAGTGAATATGATTTTACCTCTCAGATTTTGCATGATAGCCCAATGTTGCTGGCAGATGTCTTTCATAGTTTTCAGACATGAACAAAACATAGAAGAGTCCCACATACTCTCCCATAGGATATCCTCTAAGCCTAACTGACCAATCAGATATCGTCTCAGAGATATAATTTCCTCCTTCATTGGTCGACTGCTCTCCAGTTTCTTCCTGGCTTCAGCTATATTTGTTTTCAGCCAATAACTGCAAGAGAATTTGAGAAAGGTCCACAACAAAACTAAATCAAAGTGAAGATGTCTAAGGGAGGGAGGGACAAGGGGGAAGGAGGAAGAGAGAAAGGGAAAGAAGGATGAAGAGAGAAAGGGAAAGGAGGAGGAAGAGAGAAAGGGAAAGAAGGAGGAAGAGAGGAAGGGAAAGAAGGAGGAAGAGAGAAAGGGAAAGAAGGAGGAAGAGAGAAAGGGAAAGAAGGAGGAAGAGAGAAAGGAAAAGAAGGAGGAAGAGAGAAAGGGAAAGGAGGAAGAGAGAAAGGGAAAGAAGGAGGAAGCGAGAAAGGGAAAGAAGGAGGAAGAGAGGAAGGGAAAGAAGGAGGAAGAGAGAAAGGGAAAGAAGGAGGAAGAGAGAAAGGAAAAGAAGGAGGAAGAGAGAAAGGGAAAGGAGGAAGAGAGAAAGGGAAAGAAGGAGGAAGAGAGAAAGGGAAAGAAGGAGGAAGAGAGAAAGGGAAAGAAGGAGGAAGAGAGAAAGGGAAAGAAGGAGGAAGAGAGAAAGGGAAAGAAGGAGGAAGAGAGAAAGGGAAGGGAGGGAGGAAAGAAGGGAGTTAGACTTACATTCAACATCAAAGTCCTTTGACCATTTTCCAAAAGAAATTCCATTCCTATACCTTTTTCTATCTGGTTTCAAAAACATGAAGAAGTAAAAAAAACTGGTAAAGGAAGAAAAAAGTCTTTTTCTTCCTTGGTTTTTGTATATCTTTTAATTGTTTTATCTATTTCAATTGTAAATTAGTTATACATGAGGACATAGAAGATCATTTTTGTGGATAGCAGATGTTAACTTAATCAGAACACAAAGAAGAAAAAAATTAAAACAGAGTATTCTCAATTTCTAGTAAATATTTAAAAATTGTTATGTGTCTCGAATACCAAATTGAATTTAATCAGCCATGGGCTGCCATATGTTTTGTACATGTATTTCTAATAAGCCATACAATCAAACTATCAATGAAAATACCTCAATGTTATTTCAGGTCTTCCTTGCCTTCGCTGCACATTATCCTTTGGATTCTTCTTTCCAGTGTATGCATAGTAGGATTGGTGCCATTCCACCGGCCTTGGGAATTCCCCTTCCTTCTCAGCATTCCCCTGCTTGTATTGCTCGATGACGGCCGTAGATAGCTCACATGACGCCAAGATACCATTCACTGTGGTGTAGATGTCCAAGGACGATAAGCCGATTTTAACACTCCTGAACATAGCACCTAAACATGGAGATGAAGACATTGCCAATTTAAAAAACATTAAATTTACTAGACACAAAATCAAATGAGGTAGCGAGTTTATCCATGTAAAAGCCACTGTAAGGTGCTCAGATGTGCACTGCATCATAGCTTGTTCGATAATTATTTGAACAAAATCCTGTACCTGCATTAACACATAAATAAGACATTAGAGACATCCTCAATGAGTACAATTTAGATGTGCCAGTGTTCATCAAACCATCATAAACCAACCATCCCGTGAATACCCTGTTTGGACACCAGACAAAACATAAGAGACTTTAACATCCGTTTGGTGCCAAAAGGGCATTACTTCTATGTATAGTGATATGAGTGAAGGACCTTCTAGCACCAAACAGATGATAAGAAACTGACTCATTTATTTTGGCTGGAGCCCATGACATTCAATAACCTCTCTTTAATTTATCATAGGAGTGATTTTTTTCCTCCTATTCCCTGACTGCAAGAAGGGAACTAATTGGGAATCTTGAATGGGTGTGTACTGTACCTTTGTTGACTGGCTGTCCATTTAATGGTGTTTGATTCCTGAGGTAGAACGTCAGCTCGGTTGAAGAGGTTCGTTGGTCTTGGTGAAGGCCATCGATGTAAGAAAACAACTGCTTCAGAGATTTTTCATTAGCAGCCTGAGAAATAGGAATTCACATATCCTACAGTCAGAAATGCAAGATTCAAGTGATAAAAGAGTTCATTACAAAAGTTGCCTTTAAATTTTGTTTCAATCCGTATGAGTCCTAATAGATGGGATCACATCAAGTATCATTTTTTTTTAATGTTCTTAATCTCATCACAAACAAATATATCTAGTTGAAATTATGGATCCAGGTGGCAGAAATAGCACTATTCCTGTCGACGTGGAATCCATAATTTCACTAGTGGCTTGAAATAGTGCATGATACATGTATATTTGCTTTATATTTTTTAAACCAACCTTCATAAAAATAATAACAATAATAACAATAATGTATACTGTCACTGAATTAGTGTAGAGTGCAGTGAGAGCAGCGCAAACGACTGTTCTGCGACCGGGCCGACACACTATCACATTGATCTTGATCGATCACATATCTATGACGTCATCCATGGTATAGTGCACTATACACATTTTTCTCATCGGTAACATCATAGCAATGTTATGTTTGGTCACATGATGCTATGTTGACCAATCATTGAACAGGATTTCATTAATCAAAAATATAATACTGGTTATTATATTATATAGGACATAAAAAGACCAAAACCCTGGACTTGCCCCAAAACAAACTTTCAACATGTATTTACTTTAGAACAATCTAAAACGGTACAAGAGGATTGTATTAGATTATTACCCTCTCTTTGGGATATTGACCAAAGAAGTCTGGATGTACTGCGAATATGAATGGACGGAGAGCCTCAGTAGTCTGTGCCGTAGTGAGGTATCTGTGGACCCGGCAAATGCTGTTAAATCCCAGTAATTTAACCCATGGCGACCTGAAGACAAATTAAAAGATAGGTAATACAACTCAGGCAAAAGCTGTTTACATGCAAGACACTGATAATAAAAGAAAACATTTATGATTTTCTCTACATGAATTAAACCTATAACTTAAAAACTTCAGATTGTATCGATTTGAAATGTTTTTTTCTACATCATTTCCCCCAAATCTGGAAACATGGCTCACACGTACAGACTCTCCATTTTATGGTACATATATCTGTTTTGATATTTACACTATGCTGTCTGTACATACAGTGTTGATAAAAGTCCTTCTTCAAGCTTTTCATGCAATGTGAAATTCATTAAAAGGTGATACAGTCAAACACAAAAAGTGGTCTTTGTAGACAGGTTCCTTTAGTACATGTTTCAATGAGAAACCATTTTCAAGGGGAACAAATAACATGGCCCTTGTAGACAGGTGGTCTTTGTAGACAGGTGGTCACTAAAGTAGGTTTGACTGTATTAACATTGAACATGGTCACAAAACAGTTTTACAAAATGTTAAAACATTTTTTAATGTTTTAACTAAGAATATCCAATGTTAAAAAAGGAAAGGTTCACATTCAATAAGAAGAACACAAATTCTACAAGAACTAGATGGAACTTCGACTGCGCGCAGTCGAAATGATGCCTCCGTCATAGAGCAATTTTACAAACCAAAACAGAAGAAATTGTTCAAATTCAAGTTCAATTGTAATCCATTAACAGGTTCTCAGAATATCGTGATTACAAGCAATTTCTCATATACATATATGACCCTTTGATTTTTGACCACATGACCCTAACATCTACTCAGTTCATTGGCTCTGCAAGATGTCCCGAGTTAAATAGTAATCCATCTGTCAGTTCTAATGAGAATGGTTCACAAGCTATTTTTGCATACATAATGAGCCCATGACCTTTGACCTTTGACCCCATGACCCAAGAATCTACTCAGTTCATTGGCTCTGCAAGATACATACATGATCTAAGTTTGGGAGGAATCCATCAATCTGTTCTAATGATAATGCGATCACAAGCTATTTTTGCATGCATAATGAGCTGCATGACCTTTGACCTTGACCTCATGACCCCAAAATTTAATCAGTTCATCGGCTCTGCAAGAAACATACATGACCTAAGTTTGGCAGGAATCCATCAATCGGTTCTTGAGATAACGCGATCACGAGCTGTTTCAGCATACATAATGAGCCCTGTGACCTTTGACCTTTGACCTCGTGACCCCCAAATCTAATCAGTTCATCGTCTCTGCAAGATACATACATGACCAAAGTTTGGCAGGAATCCATCAATCGGTTCTTTAGATAACGCGATCACGAGCTGTTTTTGCATACATAATGAGCCCTGTGACCTTTGACCTTTGACCTCGTGACCCCAAAATCTAATCAGTTCATTTGGCAGGAATCCATCAATTGGTTCTTCAGATAACGCGATCACGAGAACGGGACGTACGGACGTACGTACGGACGGACGGACGGACGGACAACCCGAAAACATAATGCCTCCGGCTACTTCGTAACGGAGGCATAAAAATGTAAATTATCCTGAAATTGTAATATCACATTTAGATGATCAATTTAAAAGAAATTTCATAGTACTCTTGCTTCAATCATCTTTAAGACTGACTTTCTCACATGAATGTTCAAAAGGAATATCTAGTCTACAATCTACATACTGTAGGTAGTCACTTGTTTATATGCAAGTGTTAAAAGATGATCAATTTTACTTTGTTTGGTGTATCATGGACAAAACTGGTTCATCAGAATATTGATCTTTTTGATATATTATATTCAAACTTTTATCATGGCATCATCTTAAAAATAGATATCTTGCACAATACACAGATTACAGGGTATGTAACATGGCATTTGCACGGCTGTATGCTCACCTTATATACCGCTGAAAAGCAAACATTTTGCCTTTTGTCTCTAGCTTGGGTCGGATTCTAACTTTGTGATTGATAGTCTCTTTATACAGACCCCACACATTGTCTCATTCAAACCTGCATGATAAAGTGCAAAGGAATCAATGTAAATCATACATACTGTATAAACTAAACGTTTTTTCAAATTTATTTCTACTTTATAAACCATTTATGAAACGATACTGTTTAATTCAGAACTCCTTGAGCTCCAAACTAAAAACAAAATATGAGCTTTTTCAGTCTTTTTATTCCCATGTGGAAAGGTATCAGACAAAAGAGCGATAAATTGGTCTATCTATAACTGAAACTGAAAGTGCTCTCCTAACCTATCAGATAGGCAGAGCTGCCAACCTTGTGCGACCAAAAAAAGGAATTATGATGGCAAAAAAAAGGAATTTTAAGTCAAAAAAAGGAATTCATAAAAACGAAACTTACAACCACGCGCGACACACTTCCAATGCAGAAATGATCATTCATCATGCTGTTTTTTCCATACAAGCAGGTAATTTTTTTGGAGGATATTTTGGTATTATCGGCATTTCATTTTTTTTGAGAATATTTTTCTCTTCAAGTAGACCCTGTGTTTTAAAATGAGTTTTATATTGAATTTGTGATCAAATCACCATTTTAGGGCAGTTGTTTGACGTGTAGTAGTCTATGTAAAAAAAAATTTAAAAAAAAAAAAAATAAATAAATAAATAAATAAATAAATAAAAAACGTATTTTATGAAGAAAAAACGTAATAACGTAATTTGGAAGAAAAAACGGAGTAATTCCGGCAAAAACGGAATGATTGGCAGCTCTGGATAGGTCACAAAGACAATTTATTAATGACGATATTCACAACTTGGGGTTGGGACCAAATTTTGATGTATGCCATTTCACTTTCACATATACCATTTCACATAGTTAAACAAAAAAAGAATCCCAGAAAAAAATCATGAATTGCCATAACAATATTCATTTTCATTTTCACTGTTTCGGAGGTAGTTTTCGGCCGCGTGTACAAAGTCAATAGGAAGCAAGCTAATAACGTTTTCCCCCAAAATACTCCAAAAATAACAAGAAAAATGACACGAAACAAGTAATAAACATAACGAATTTTTACCCATGATCTTTATTTGAACATTTAATGAATATTTACTTCATTTTGGGTATGTTTTAGTAGGGTATCTCCACGCCGGAGTTACGGCATGTACGGGTCAAATTTTAGATAGGCTTCTGAACAAGCGCTCGCTGGAGACCGAATCCTCCGAGTCCGACTGAAAATAACCCTCCCTAATAAATTCCCTAATTCCTAAGGCCGTATTACACATATTTAAAAAAACATATTTACCTTTAACTTGTAAGTATACTTCGGTAATTACTATATCTTCCTCTTAATCACAATATGGCCCATTTTCCTCTCATATTGAAGCAAAATTGAACGAAAGAAATTCTGAGAAGATTTGTTGTTGTTGTTGTTCGTTTGGTTTTATAATGGCTATTAGTCAAAATTGACTATTGTTGCCAATTTCATCGCATCTCTTTCTTTTAGTGTCTTGGTAAAATTATTATTTTTTCTTTCCTTTTCCAATCTCATTTTAATATAATATTAGTCATATTCCACAAAAAAAAAAAAATTAAAAACAAAAAATTATTTCAAATTAAACCACGATCCGCACACAGTTCCAACTCACGCTGGCCCTGTCCTTTCTATGATGCCTTCTTACCAGCCCAGCGAGTTACGTTACGCCGTACGCTTCTCGGTTGATAAACTCAACCTAGGTCACTCTGGCATAGACAAAGGGGCGTCGTGTACCTGTATGTGAGGGTTTATTTATTTATTAGGAGAAAAACAACTGCATAAGCAAAACACTTGTGGGCTTTATTAGTTTATATGAGTTAGTTCATGAGATTATTTATATAGTGCATGACTTTTAACTACTATAATCATTCAAAGGGGGGTGACATGCTTTCTTTTGTCACCCTGGCCAGCAGATTGTATCCTTCTCTCTCTCTCTCCTTTCCACTTCCCTAAAGATGTGTGTAGTATTAAGATATGTTTTCCGATTGGTCAAATAAATAATGATAAATTGTTTCAATTATTTGTTTGTTTTATTTTTATTTTTTAAAAGATGCCTAAATACTATACGATCAAAACTTCAAATAATCAATACACTAATACCGGGCCTATAAGGTTATACACAAAATACCTATTTTCTCTTCTATTCAGCTCAAATTGATTGTGGTTTCTGTTTTTCATCTCTTTTTGATTTTACTTTTTACATAATCGCTTCGTTCTAAAAACGAAGCGAGCAATTGCCATTTGTACACGAGAGTCACTTTCTCGTAAACATATCATAATGTCCTCTTCCTTGGAAATATTAACTTCTGACATTAACATGGCCCTCTCTATTATATACTTTGGACATTCTATCAGAAAATGTCTGACCGTTTCTAATGTTGGACAGCTGTCACAGAAACCTGTGGAGTGGATGCCCAAACGTAGGAGGTCTTGGTTGAGTCCAGACACTCCCAGGCGTAGTCGCCTAAGAATAGTTTCAGTTTTTCTTCCCAATTTACAAGTATATTGTGAGATAACATTTGGCTGAAGGATTTTTAATGCCGATTGGGTATCATTCCACCTTTCTTGCCAAAGTAACTTTGAACTGTACAAAATTAAACTTGTCTTTTCAAATAACGTCAATTTATTATGCATTTCAATTTCCTGAGTTAGAGCTTTTTTTGCGTAGAAGTCTGCCTTTTCATTTCCCACTATCCCACAGTGGCCTGGAATCCATTCCAAAGCGATTTCGATCCCTCTATATTTCAATCGGGTCGTTATTATAAATATTTCTGTGACAAAAGATTCGTCACTAAAATGTTTCAAGGCTGTGAGGGCACTTAAGCAGTCGCTAAAAATGACTGCACCTGTATAGATGTTTGTTTCTTCGATCCATTGAAGGGCAAGAACAATGGCAGCCAACTCGGCTCTATACGATGAGGTAAAATTCGCTAATCTTTTACATTGGTGTACAGAAAAGTGTGGGATATAGAAAGCAGCCGAGCATTGGCCCTTCTCCGGAAACTTAGATCCATCTGTATATATATGCAACTGGTTCGACCATTTTGAATTAATCAATTCTAAGCTTTGTTGCTGTAGTTCATTCGGATGGTCGGCTTTTGAAATCCGAGAGCTCAACTCGGTCGAAACCAGTGGGGGTTCAAAAAGCCATGGCGGGAATGGGGATGGTACGGCAGTTTCTGTCATGAAGTTTTTTAGTTTACTCTGGGTTCTATACCCGAAAGGTTTACTAAGAAAGTCTTTTCCCTTTAGATAATCAAATTGCCAACATGGCCCTATGTTTTGTGATAATGGGTGGTTTGGGGATCTTTCGATACTTTGTCTATATTTACTTGACACAATTTGTCTCCTTAGATCCAAGGGAAATTCTCCCATTTCCACTTGTAATGATTGTAGGGAAGTGAGAGGTAGTCCTCCCGCACAAATCCGTAGCGCCTGGTATTGCACCGAATCAAGTGCCTTTTTTGTGGTGGTAGTAGCGCTATCGTAAGCCTCACATCCATAGTCGAGTAAGGATCTTATGAATGCCCTGTAAACCTTTACGAGGGATTTAGAAGAGCTCCCCCATTTAGTTCCCGTTAAACATCTTAGGATATTCAATTTTCTTTTACATCTCTTTACAACATTTTCCACGTGTGGCTTCCAGGTCAATTTCTTATCAAAAGTTACCCCCAGAAAATGATGAGTATTCTGGAAGGGCACTTTATTCCCGTATAATTCTACTTGCGGTGGTGAGAGATTCATTGTACTTTTTGTAAAAAATATAGGGACTGTCTTATCAGCCGAAAGCCGAAATCCCCATCTGCGAAACCAAGTCTGGAGCCTATTCAGGTATTCCTGAAGTTTGCTTGATATTTGATGGATATCCCTACCTGATGCCCATATGACAAAATCATCAGCATATACAGCTAAAGGCACTGAAGGATCTGTAGGGATATCACTAATCATTAAATTAAATAGCAGTGGACTCAAAATACTTCCTTGTGGGAGTCCATTATGCATATCATATGTTTTTGATTCAGTATTATTAATTCTTACCTGAAAGGTACGTCCTGTCAAATAATTTTGTAGATATTGTAACAAATTTCCTTCTATTCCTTTTTGGGCGAGTTTGAATAGTAGTCCATTTATCCATAATTTATCATAAGCTTTCTCAATATCTAGGAACACAGCTATTATGTGTTCATTACAATTGATACTTTTCTGAATATCGTTTTCTAGGAGAACTATGTTGTCTATGGCACTCCGCCCTTTTCTAAACCCGCTAATAAAATTAGGTAGTAACTCGTGTTTTTCTACATACCATTGTAATCTTTCTTTGATCATACGCTCGATTATTTTGGCGAAGCATGATGTGAGTGAAATGGGTCTATATGATGACGCTTTCCGGGGATCTTTTCCAGGTTTCAAAATTGGTATCAAAATAGAGTGCTTCAGTGGGAGGGGTATTTCCCCTGTTCCCCAAATCCTGTTTATTATATCTAACATAACCTTTTTAGTTTCTTTAGGAAAGTTTTCATACACCTCATAAGGAATGTTATCTTGACCAGGGGCAGTCCGCCTTTTTGACTGTACTGCCTTTTCTAATTCAATGAGTAAAAAGGGTTCATTGATAACACTCTCCTGAATATTCATGCTATTCTTTACTAAAGCTAAATACTGTTCATTTACCCTATCTTCTCTCATTCCTAAAGATTGAAAGTAGCGTCCAAAAACATCCACCTTTTCATCCTCCCGAGTTATTTCTTTGTCATTTTCTGTCAATGATGACATATTTTTTGACCTCGCCCCTGGAACACCATTTAGTCGTTTTATGCAGGTCCAGATTTTTGACTCAGGCATGTAACGGTCCAGTTTCGTGCAAAAGGCTTGCCAATATTTTTGTTCTGCTTGGCGGAGAGCTCGTTGTGCCATTGTTTTCTTGTTACAATAATCATCTATATTCTCCAGCGTTATCATTCTACCTTTAGAGAGCTTGTTACTCGCTTTATTTCTTTCTTTAATTTTAGCAGAACATTCTTTTGTCCACCATGGGACCGGGTTTTGTTTCTTTTTACTCTTTTGGGGAACAGCTTCCTTTATAACTTCTTTTAAGTACTCCATAAATTGGGTGTACATTTCCTTTACATTTGTGTTTTTTAATGTAATCTGCCCATTTAATACTTCTTCACATTTCTTTGCAAAGTTAGACCAGTTTATATTCTTAAAAGAAAAAGGCTTTTCTACCACATTTCCATTAGGCATACCTGCATTTGCTCTATGCGGATCTGTACTTTTTTCGAGAGACACTTGGAGAGAGATTGGGAAGTGGTCACTACCAAAAGTACTCCGCATGACTCCCCATGTAGACTTACACGCTAAAGAAGGAGATGTGATACTTAGATCCAGACATGATGTTTTCCCCGTTCGTGGGTCTAATCTGGTCCCCTCTCCATTGTTCAAAATAATCAAACTGTTCTTATTCAAAAAATGTTCTATTACTTCACCGTTTTTGTCTGTTTTCTCGCTGCCCCATAAAACATTGTGAGCATTAAAATCTCCCATTATAAGGACGTTTTCATTGTTAGATACATTTTCCATTAACTTATTCATAATATTTTCATTCAGTTTATTACAAGGGTTATAATAATTAATGATTGACAATTTTTTCCCCCCTATGTAAACATTCATTTGCTGTAATTCTAAGTTTGCATCTGTGAAAGGACCCTCGTACTTAATCCTATCATGAACATATATAGCACAGCCTCCTCTAATATTATTTTGTCTGTTTCTAGGAAAGCATGTATATTCTGGAATATTCAAAATAATGTTATTATGAAACCAGGTCTCCTGTATGCAAATAATATCATATTTAAAATCCTTGTGTAAGTTTAAATAATTTAATAATTCATTGCCGTGCCCTAAGAGTCCCTGGGCGTTCCAGTGTAAAATGGAAAGTGACATGAGTAAATTAATCACTATCATTTGTTCTATCATATGTACTATTTTGTTGCAGCGCCCTTTTGGCTGCAACGCAAACAAGAGTATTCAATTCTTTTTCCGTTCTACCTTCTGTGAATTTAAAAATTAGTTGGCAAATAAAATCTATAATTTGTTCATCACTAGCCGAGGCTATGAAGTTGGTCATAGGTGGAGTGCCTTGTGGTGTTTCATTTGACGTTCCTTGATTATTAATGGTCTCTTTACTCTGTTTTTCCTGACGAATAACCTGGTTTTGTGTTACGGTGTCTTTTATTAGACAAATAAAAAATGAAAATAGACGTCCTTGGAGGGGGCGTGGCGTGGGGAAGAGGGAGGGAGGGGGGGGGGGGTCTAGGCAAAAGTCATATTTACACAGTCACACGTTATGAAAGTAATGAAATAGTAGCGATTTTTGTTTAGTTTCGTGATAGCAATTACAGATGTATTCCAATTTTTCCTCATGACTGATCCGCAGAATCTACTTAATTAAGGGGCTATAAATATGTATTTTATAAGGAGGGGGGAGGGGGGCGGGGGGGGGGGGGAGTCGTTATAGCTGTGAAATAAATTGAATATCTAATTGTTGGAAGGGAATCAAGAGGGGGCGATATATTGTTCGGCCTATGTAAATGTCTATTCGATTATTTTATCACAACAAAAAGTGCAGAAATAGGGGCCTATACGTTTCGCAAGTCATATCAATAGGAAATGTCCTCTCAATAGTGAGAAACTGATTATCGTTCTTATAATAGTTGTATAACCAACACTCGTTTTATCTATAAAGTACAGCACTAACGTCCACACTCTATCCAGGTCAGGTTAATTGGTAACTGGTAGGGAAATCCCTTGAATTGCACTGTACGCTGATAAAAGAACAGAATGTTATTAGTGTTGAAATAATTGTACCATGGAATAATAAAACCACTACTGAAATAATCAATGCAAATTCACACATGATAGTATGCGACAGGAAATGTTTAATCGAAAGAAGATTGAAAATCAAAAGATTTGTCTTTATCAATAGACAAAAAAACCCAGAAAAAACAAATTACGAACATTTAAACAACAAGACAAGAAAATCATCAGTGTAAAAGCAAATTAATCAAATACACACTAGTGCTTTTAAAATATCAAAGAACCAATACACAAATTAAACAAAACAGGGAGGCGCCATTACCCTCACAAAATACCAAAATAATCAAAAACATGATCTGGAACAACCAAGGATGCTAAAGGAACTATGATATACATGAAGGACAGGCAATCCTAATTGATTTCAAATACAAAAACATGATAACACATACCAACAAATATGAAGTATTCATTGAACAGCTAATAAACCTAAAGAAATATTAAATAAAATTAGATAACGTATAAACATTATTGTTACGGAACGCTCTTAGATAAACTAATGATATAAGGATTTATTCATAATGTTATTCCAACTTCCTTCACTTTTATCAATTAAAATCGTTTATTTAATATGTAAAATGCGTAATTCACAAGACATGTTATTAATCTAATGAACCTTTATTGAGTCAAGCATAATTTACTTTTTGAGCAAGAGACTTAAACAGAAATGTCTTCCATGTACATGTACAATATCAATTTGAAGTTGTTGTTTTTTTTTGGGGGGGGGGGGATCTCAAAGACGCTTTGTTTTAAGTTCAAGGAAAATCGTATTTTTAACATAATTTTGAGGTGAGTTTACATGTTTGTTTGCATGTGTCCAGGTTCACTCTTTGACATCAAACATAACTCCCAAATAGGATTGTTAATTATCTTTTCAACCGAATCGATAAGATCATTTATCAATTTGATTGAATAGTGCATCGGTTTGATATTCGGATCAATTAAATATATATATATAAGAAAGAGCCTCCACGACCATTTCAATCGTTGTTAAATGGAGAAAATTAACTGATAAAGTGCATTCAAAGAATCAAAGTGATAAGTAGGCCTAAAAACCCAAATGAAAAAAGTAAATTAAAATCCAAATGAAAAAAGTAAACTTTCACTTTTCATCATCGGCATCATCATCATCGTCGTCGTAATCATCGTCGTCGTTTCGATCGAATGGTTAATTTCAATGTCATCAAGCGTGGGATTAAACAAAAAGGATATCACACTATTTGATGCAGTGCAACGAGCCCATCAATAGTACATCTCCTTTATTTGTTCATACTATACGAATGTCACTTCGGTGGTAAGCGCTTTATAAGCACCGTTGTTATAATAATAATTATTATTATTATTATACAACTTCATATAAACGTACAGCAATATATAATGGACCCTGATTATGGAGAACTATACCTCGTGGAATACGTGAATTGAATTTTGTAAACACTTTTGAATTTAAATACACAAAATATTTGATGGACCTATATTGATGCTAGCTAAAGATTTTAATGGGTGTTAAATTCATTATGATATTGTACATGTAATTGTTATTTGTTTTATTTGTTATTATAGCTTAAATTAAATCATAAGGCTTTTTATATTTGATTATTTGGTCAACCGCATATGAGGACCACCTACTTTCTGGCTGCTACCACCCTAAGCAATTTCCCTTGTGTTGTTAACTTGTGTTATTCATGTTTGTAAATTGATTCTGTGTTTTTCTGTGTTTATCTATGTTAGGAATTGTAATAGTGTGATACTTTGTATACTGCTTTATTTTTTACCCTGTATGTTTTTTATTGCTTGGCAAAATAAATTGAATTAAATTGAATTTAATATAAACCACCTTTGTCATTGATTGTTATCATCATCTTATATATTTTACTAGATTATTTGACATATTTTGAAGGATCATAAAATTAATTATTTATCACAAAGTTATTCAATTTAATTGACATTACCACCAACAAAAAACACACGAAAGTATATAGTAAAGATGAAATGCGGGGAGAAATGAATTTGAATTTGAATACGCTTTGAACGATGACCTCGATGTCGTATTTTTAGTAACTCTCGCGACGTTCACATTCGGACTTGTACATCAAATTGGTCATTTGTATGTCCGAAGGAGAGAGTCCCTGACGCTGACCAATGACGTCTTGATCCTCTGGACGTATGGTGGTAATGGTCTTCTTTCCGTTCTTAGAGAAAGCCTGTATTTTAATGATAAATAGATGAATAAAAACATGGTTTAGATCCTGGAATTTATAGGTACCTCATCTGTATGAAATATCTTGAGCTTTGCTGTAATTGGCAAATTGATGTCGACATTGGCATGAATACCTTTATCAGAATCATGCATTAAATTAATCCACCAACACCAACAATACCAACAACAGCATGGAATAATTCATAATTTGTTTCTCTGTATTGGTGATGTAAAATATATTTGAAAGTTAAACTTTTGATCTTAATACAATTTTTTTGACCTATTACTGTCAATTCTATGAGGTCAGAAATGTCAAGTCAGGTCACATCGCTGACGGCCGGAGGATGTAACCGAGCAGCTGAAAATTTCGGAGGTAAAGATTTTGTATTCAGATCTGTTAAAAGGTTAACTTTCAAACAAACATGGAACAAACTGCAACCTCATATATCGAGAGACAACGTTGCAATAGGTCTACTGAAGACCTATTATGAGCTCAAATGCTTTCATTCCATGCAGCATTGACGAAGCATTAATATGTATCCTCTGGAAAAGTTGCTATATCAGTAATTTCAACTATGATTGTTATTAATATCACTTGTAGTATAGCATTGTAATTTATATTGTTATTATTATTATTATCGTTACAATGGTTATTATTATAATAATAATAATAATAATTATTATTATTATTATTATTATTATTATTATTATTATTATTATTATTATTATTATTATTATTATTATTATTATTATTATTATTATTATTATTATTATTATTATTATTATTACTATTATTATTATTATTATTATTATTATTATTATTATTATTATTATTATTATTTATATTATTATTATCATTATTATCATTATAATTATTACTATCACTATTATTATTATCATCAGCATTGTTATCATCATCATTATCATTATTATTTTTGTAATGATCATGATTATCAGTACTAAAAAGTTAACAGAATAGCAATAATAAATGCCATTTAAAGCCAACTCACACGAGCGCCATAGTGCATGATAGAAGACAGGTCGTACGGGATGCCATATGTGTTGAGAGCTCCTTCTTCAAATCTCCTAAAATTGCCCCAAAATCTTCTTTCAATATTTCGATAGTGGACTTTAATGTAGAACTTGCTTCTGAAACGGGATTGCTCGTGGAAAAATCCGATGGCATGGCCAATCTCGTGTACCAGGGTTCCGAACTGGGTTTACAAAAGTGGAAAGTTTATCATCAATATATTTTGAAAATTGAATTCATGATTGTGTAGTAGTGTAGTTGAAAGTAGGCGAGTTTTTTATTCACCGGCCAAACAATCTATGTAGAATTAGACATAACTTCTAATTCATATATTTTTAGCTCTACTTTAGAGCCCCGATGCACACGAGGCGGCATCTACTTGACGTAGTGCGAAATGCGTCGGCAACTGTACGGTCTATTTCGAGTCATGTTAGTGACATCGTACAAAAAAATTTTTTCTTCTTTTCTTCACCCCCTTCTCTTTCTTCTTCTTTTTCTAGTTCTTCTCGCTCAGTCTTCAAGTTTCCAGTTTATATATTTCACTTTATCAAAGATAATATAATGAACATGGTAATTATTATAACTAAACATACAATATAGAAAACATAATGTACATGATAATAGTTATAACAGAGAATACAAACATATAAATCAATCAATAAAGTGGGGGATCTACTAAAATAAAGCAAAGCTTGTATTATGTAGTCTTCTTGTGTTCTTCTTGTTCTTGTTCTTAGTCTCCTTGTTCTTGTTTTTGTTCTTGTTCTTCCAGAAGATTGTTGCAGATTCTTGCAATTTTTTTATATAGGATTGATTCCCGCCCCCGCCCCCCCCCCCCCCCACTCAGTGTTATTAGGGTACGCATATGCATGTTCCCTCCTTTTGAAAATACACCCCTAATTCCGGTGTGTAAAGTCAATACGGGCCGGATTTTTGTGTA
The DNA here is from genome assembly GCA_035222895.1 of Strongylocentrotus droebachiensis. NCBI lineage: Eukaryota > Metazoa > Echinodermata > Echinoidea > Camarodonta > Strongylocentrotidae > Strongylocentrotus > Strongylocentrotus droebachiensis. The sequence continues at coordinate 110,507 of JAVYIG010002836.1, read as the reverse complement.
CTACGAGCCGGACTTTGGTGCGTGAAAGGTACTCCTTTACCGGACATTTTGGGAACACGCATGGTATCCCTCCGTTCACGGAGTGGGGGGGGGGGGGGTTGATTAAAGGACAGATACTTGCGCAGTAAAATGACGCTTCGTGTTCAAGAGGCATAATGATCATGCGTTAGTTCACTAAACTTCACTTACATCGCCGCACCCTGGGCCAATGCCTAGTTCCTGGCTTCCCGGTATGCTGCTGACGCGGCCGACATAGGACCAGCAACCGGTTCCTCTCACAAACGTAAGTCGATTATCATGGCGAAGAGCATCGGCCACATACTGGTTGTAGGGGACGAATATGAGACACGTTTTGTTCATCCAGTGGTCCATCGCCATGTACAATTGCCAGGTGGTTTCATCTATTACTGTATATAACATAAACAGGGGTACGTTTGAAATCTGAATTACCTTCCTTACCCTAGGAGTAGAATGATAAACTAGGAATAAGGAATGCAACGTGTAAAGCAAAATGTGCACTTCCGCGAGAAAAAAACGGGCCCACAATGTTTTCTCTCGAAACGTCTTAATCGATGTTCTAATTATAATTCTAATAAGTTTCTTAAATAGTCTTGAGATATTTCTGATAGTTGACCACAATGTTTAGGAGTCTGTTGAATAATCAGCATATGAACTACTGCATAGGCATCGGAGGTGTGTGTGTGGGGTGGGAGCAAAACGCATTTTCGCCCCCTAAAAGTCCCACCGAAAAAAAATTGGGAGTAAAGGAGTAAAAATGGTTTGTATTTTGTTACCAAAAAGAAAAAAAGAAAAAAAGAGAACCTGAATTGAATCACGTATAAATTATATTCCATTCAAAGAAAAAGAAAGTAAACAGGAATTTAATTCCCTAAACATCCCGCCTGCCACTATACCCTACACCAGGCGCGGATCCAGGATTTCTTAGGGGGGGGGGCCCACTTTTTTTTTTTTGTCCGAAAAAAAATCGTAACGACTCAGCCAGCCGCTAAATAAGCGGGGGGGGGGGGGGGGGGGGGGGGGGGGGGGGGGGGGGGAAGAGGACACTTTTTTTTTTTGGTCCCGAAATTTGAAAATTTGACATTTTGTTCCGTTGGGGGGGGGGGTGAGGTCACCTTTTTTAGGTCAGCCATTGGCATTTTTTTTTTTTTTTTTTTTAATTTAAAAAAAAAAAAAAAAAATCACAGAAAAGGGGGGTGGGGGGGGGGTTGCTCCAAAATACACACATAAAAAACCGAAGGGGGGGAGGGTCGACTCCCTAACCCCCTCCCCCCCTTCCGTACGTGACTACTCGTCTGAAAATAGTTTTTCCCCTCCCGCGCGAAGCGCGGAAGTTTTTACGTTTCATTAAATCATTAGAGAAAGAAGACGATTCGTTGTACCGTTCTCGACTCTTAATCCTCATCTGAATTCAGTTTTCCCCTCCTCCCTCCCGCGCAAAGCGCGGAAGCTTGTACGTTTCATTAAATCATTAGAGAAAGAAGACGATTCGTTGTAGCGTTCTCGAAAATAATCCTCGTCTGAATAAAGCTTTTACGTTTCATTAAATCATTAGCGAAATAAGACGATTCGTGGTACCGTTATGACTTTTAATCCTTGTCTAAATTCAGTTTCCCCCCTCCCACGCGAAGCGCGGAAGTTTTTACGTTTCATTAAATCATTAAAGAAGAACGACGATTCGTTGTACCGTTCCCGAAAATTATCCTCGTCTGAATAAAGCTTTTACGTTTCATTAAATCATTAGCGAAATAAGACGATTCGTTGTACCGTTATGACTTTTAATCCTTGTCTAAATTCAGTTTCCCCCCTCCCACGCGAAGCGCGGAAGCTTTTACGTTTCATTAAATCATTAAAGAAAGAAGACGATTCGTTGTACCGTTCCCGAAAATTATCCTCGTCTGAATTAAGTTCCCCCTGCCCTCCCCCGCGCATAGCGCGGAAGCTTTGACGTTTCATTAATTCATTAGAGAAAGAAGACGATTCGTTGTACCGTTCTCGACTCTTAATCCTTGTCTGAATTTCAAATATGTTCTTTGTCTATTCCCTTTTCTTCCTACGTCCTCTTCCTTTACACTCCTCTCTTTTTTGGCCGGTGTTTATTGGGGGACCACCCCACCGCCCCCCTGGCTACGCGCCTGCTGTCAGATGAACATATGTTGATACCTTGTCCGCCCCGGAAGCTCAGGGGTTTAAGGTTTTAATTTACGGTCAGATTAGCATTCAGGGGTCCGCCTTAGCGCCCTAGACGGGGTCCAGGGGGCAGAGCCCCGGAGGTTCAGGAGTTTAGGTATTTAATTACTGTCAGATGAGCATTATTTTGATACCTAATTGTTACAATGGCAGGTCACTAATTGGCTTGGGGTTCAGGGGGCGGAGCCCCGGAATCTCAAGGGTTTTAGGCACTCAATTACGGTCAGATGAGTATCGAGGGGCCCGCCTAAGGGCTCTTGGTTGGGTCCAGGGGGCAGAGCCCCCAGAAGCTCAGGGGTTTTAGGTGTTTAATTACGGTCAGATGAGCATTTGTGATACCTTATTATTTGTGACACTAGCAGGACACTATTTGGCATGGGGTCCAGGAGGCAGAGCCAGGGGGAGGGGCACGGTCATTTTGGTCCCCAACCCGCTCCACACATTGTTGGCGGGATTAACCGCAACTGATCTCCGCTTTTTTTCTCCCTTTTCTTTTTTTCTTCCTCTTTTTGTTCCCTTTTAGCTCTCCTCTTTTCCTTTTCCTTCCTTCTCTCTTTTTTTTTAGCGGGGACGGGGGGGGGGGGTCTTTTGCCCCCCCCCCCTCGATCCACAACTTGTTGGCGGGAAAATTGCAACTGATATCCCCCTTCTTTTCTTTTCTTCTTCCTATTTTGTCCTTCCCTTTATCTCCTTTTTATCTTTTTTCTTTCCCTTTCCTTCCTTCTCTTTTATTTTTTTATTGGGGGGGGGGGGGAGGAGGGGAAGGGGGAGGCAAGTCCTTCCCCCGACCTCCTTCTTCCCTCTTTTCTTTTCTTCTTCCTCTTCTTATTTTCCTTTCTCTCCTCTTTCCCTTCTTATCCTTCTCTCTCTCTCCTTTTTTTTTCTTTTTTTTTGCGGGGGGGGGGGGGGGGGGTCAAGGCACGCTCGGCCCCCCCCCCCTGGATCCGCGCCTGCCCTACACTTTCGCTCATATAGTTGGAATATTTTTTAACCCCAATTTATGGAATTATTTTGACGATGATTTATTCCTAATAGATCTAGATAATAGTATACATTCTCAGATTTTATTTAATAATAATTTGCCAGTATTTATTTGCGTGACTGCTATGCTACCATGCTTATTAACTAGGGGTCCTACGCCCTTAAGTCATAAATGACGGTAAACTGGACTAATGCCCCACAAAATGGCACTAATATAGCACATCGACACGGTTTTGATCATGGGGCCTCACAGTTACGAGGCCATTGCTTGGCCAGTGAACCATGACTGTACGCAGCGGGGGCTAGGGTAGGGGGCAGCTCCCACAAATAAAAATAAACAAAGAAAATGCAATAAATTTTCAATAATTCATTGCATTTTACCCCGGTCCCCAACATAAAAATAATCCTTTGTACGACCATGCATTATGGCTCAAGGCATGGGCACACAGAAGATTTTTTTTCCCCCAAATGAAATTCAAACGTGGTTTATTTCTAATTCGATACCAGTGATTTACAAATGTTGTTGAAATAGCAAGATTTTTCCCTGAACTTCCGGAGGCTATGCCCCCTGGACCCCACCAAGGGCCCTAAGGCAGCCCCTGGATTCTCATCTGATCATCTAATTTAATGCCTAAAACCCCTGAGCTTCCGGGGGCTCTGCCCCTTGACACCCGCTGGGGCTTTGCCCCTGGACCCCACGCCAATTTACGCTCCACTTTGACTTGCTCTACCTGATCGTAAATACCTTAACCCCCCCCCCCCACACTTTGAAAAACGTTCCCAGGGCCTGCGTAACATGTAAGAGTGGTGGTGATGCGGATTTTTTTTTTCTGCCCCCCCCCCCAAAAAAAAAAAAAACGATTTTGCTCATTACGCCACTGCTCCCTCGTCCCTCGCATTTCGTCCCCCCCGGTCAGGAAAAGAAATCGCCGCGCCTGCATGTAAGAGTGGTGGTAGTGCAGATTTTCTTCTGCCCCCCCCCCCCAAAAAAAAAAAAAAAAAATCACCCCCCCCCCCCCCCATCCCAAACTGCTTCCGGCGCGCCTAGACTACTGAATGATTTAAGTGAGACAATGATAATAATAAAAACAATTAAAACCGTTATCTTGTAAAACGCTTTACCATGTTAACCGGCTAACTAAGGCGCCTGCTGAAATAAATTGACCCGGCCAATGAAAACTCAAGGTGAAAAAGAGTGTTCGAAGAATGGGAAAGAAATGTACAAAAATCTACAGAAATCTACAATAAACATGATAGGAAGAAGTAGGAGAGAATGGCTAAAACCAAATCCATTCGTGGCTTATAATGGAAGAACATGAATCTCACCACCATCGGGATCCAACTCGACTGGGATCACACCGAGGGGCCATAGGTTCTCAGCGAGGGGTGTAGCTTTTCTCTTAGCCCTCCTTGTAGTTTTGTATCCATCGTCACTATTGTCGTTGTTATCATCGTCGTCATGATTGTTGCTGTCATCGACGTCGTCATCGTTCTCTTGCACGATGTCGCTCTCATCATCCTCGTCGTCATCAACTTCCAAAGCTTTGCTTATTTCAGCCCGTTGTTCGTCAGTTAATTTCATATCAGCTTGGAATGCCCCTTCGATTTCGTTTTCGTCCCGAGGTTCCTGTTATATGAACAAACAAATATGTCAACCATATTTATACAAAATATTCACACTCATTTTATTGTACAAACGTATACATAGTTTGGCAATGAAAGGTGTTTTTAGACGTTACAATGCTCTTCATCATGTTCATCGTAACGATTTGCATTTCCAGGCATTCTTCCATTTTTTCTAACAGTACACAACAAAAGAATGTACTTTTGCATGGGTGCTCATTATTATTCAAAGCAAAAATTTGAAGGAGGGGTTGTCCTCAGTTGTAATTTCATTGTTCCAGGAGGCAATTGTGTGTGTGTGTGTGTGTGTGTGTGTGTGTGTATGTGTGTATGTGTGTGAGGGGGGGGGGGGGTGCACGTGTGGATGTGTGGGTGGGGGTGCGTATGCGTGTGGGCGTGTAAGAGTAGTTGTCCGTATAGAAAGTAAGTATCCTAAATAGGGAACACAACCGGGGTACAATATTCAGTTATAGTTGGTCGGGAAATGCTATATCCTAGGGATGATTCAACGGAATGACTCATGCTAGGAAATCACAATTATCATCAACTGTTAAGACGACAATTTAAATTATAAAACTTCGAGCTGCCCCATTTGGAAACTAAAATGAAAAAAATAAATAGACAAATGATTAAATAAGTAAATAAATAAATGAATAAATTAGCATGTGGTTTTGAGGTTGCTCATTTCAGACTTTTTCCTACTTATACGTTTATGACCCCAAAAAACATTAAGCGCTATTGACAAACAACGTTATAAATTATATCTCACCACGTATGTGCCCTCCCCTTTTCCAATGGCTTTGAATCCAACATTCGTAGCTTCTTCGACAGGTTTATCATCGATCATGTTGACGATCTTGAAGACATCTTTGTATTTTTCCAAGAAAGCTGCCCTCATCCCGTTAATATCAACCTTCATAGCTTGGTTCTGACAACAAAACGTAAATAAGTATTACTTTGTTTGTATTATATAGCAACGCAGTGCAGGATCATTAAAATATATACTGTATAATATTGAGTCGGTTACATGATGCCTTAGACCAGTAAAGTTTATATTGCTCCTTTGAAAGCATGATATATTCATTGTTTTTATACGATATGAATTCTCTAATTTAGGCTTTGGTCCATCTGTCTATTTTCTGTATCTTTACAATATGTTCCTTTGTCTCTCTTGTTCTCTCATTATCGTTATTCCCTTTCTCTCCATATTACTCGATCTTTATCGCTTTTCTATCTCTCTTGGACCGCTGTCTACTTACTTTTCCCTTTTCTCTATCTCAATTTATATCTCTATAATTATATCTTAATTTATAATTTCTTAGCCTATTCCATCCATTTTAAATCAAGACTGAAAACTCACTTGTTCATATAGTATGTTTATCACAGCATTTATACGAGCTCTTGCAGCGCAGAAGAATATATCCACATAGTTATCGCGCTTTACAAATGAATATATTTTAGAATTATAATTATTTTATTTTATGTGAAATAGTATATAACATTTTAACTAAGACGATTGTACAACCTTGATAATTGATTAATGAAAATGATAATATAAAACGGTAAATCAAGATTAACATTGTTAACTTATGTAATGATTGAAACATACTTGCCACATATTTATTACAAGAAAAATCTCAAAATTACCATATTTCATGTCTCTCATCTGATTGCATACCTACCGATCAATTTACAATATATGTTATCCATAACTCACCAATGAAAATGTAAAATGTAATTTATTAATTTTTACAACCAGTATTCTCTCTGTCAAAATTGTACTTTTTACCTTATTTTCGATATGTCTGATATACACTCTCATCCTCAGCAATTATCTTTTATATATATATATATATTATATATCTCGCTTTGTCTCTCTTTCTCTCTAAGTTGAGAGTATGGCAGAAGAAAGCAATACGGCTTATTACTAATTCTTATTATAGACATCCAAGTTCTCCATTGTTCCTTCGACTAAGAACGTTACCACTAAGTGGACTTGTGTCGTTCAATTGCATATTGTTTATGTTTAATCTTAAGTCTATGCCTCATGAATGTACGTTAAAAGATTTATTCCGTCAGAACTCGCAAATTCATAATTATAATACACGTCAAAGGTGTCTTATTCGACAGCCTTTTGCAAGAACAAATGTCACTCTGACCTCTTTCCATATCTCTTGCATTAAAGAATGGAACAGTCTGCCTGATGATATAAAAAATAGTACAACTCTTTCTAGGTTTAGAAGTTTATCTAAAACGTACCTGCTTGAAAGACTGACATAGTTTTTATTCGCATCTTAGTAATTTCTCATTCTGAAATGCTTTTTGACCACTAAGGACCTACTCGTCAGTGTGTTTGCTGTGTATGGTGATGTGCGTGTGTGGTGTCTGTGTGTGTGTGTGTGTGAGAGTATTTGTATGTTCTATATTCTGTAGCTTAGTATTTTCATCCATTGTATAATCATACGTAACATTCTTTTTACTGTAAATGTATGTATGTTGTTATAGGGCCCCGCTCACAAGCTTAGCTTCTAAAGGGGTCCTAAAACCATTCAGTTTATGATGTAATCAAGTTAGAATATGTTGATTGATGTACTATTACCAGTCTCTTTTTTATGTAACAGATTATATCATGCTTTGTATGGTTTTGAATAAAATGAACTGAACTGAACTCCCTCTCTCACTTTCTCTCTTTCTGTCCCTCTCTGTCTGTCTCCGAATATCTCACACTTTTCCCGGGTCTCCCGTGCTGTCTGCACTATTATCCTCCCTACCTCTCTTCTATATTCCCCTCCAGCCCTATGATGATTGTGGAATAGAATGTTAAGCGAATTTTATGAATTGTATTAATTTGTATATATATGTGTACACTGATTTTTTAATTCATTCACTGCGTGATATGTCTTAATACGTTTTATGTTTGTATAATTATTTATGTTTTTACAATGTACAAAGTTCTGCAATTCAACCATCTGGCTGCAAATGAATTTTTAATAAAACCATTACCATTACCATTACCATTACCATTACCATATATTATTATTATTATTATTATCTATTTATCACGGAGTCTTACACCGCCCAAATACATGTACATGTAATCATCATCACTATTCAATTTAATTTCTGTTCCTCCTCTATCCATTTGTAGATTTCAAACTCCTTTGGATACGGAACATCATTTCTATTACAAATAAAATATTTATGTTGTTGTTATTGCTCATACACTTTGACAGCTAAAGCTGTTGAATAGTGAGATGAAAGCGTCGATCAGTATGGAATTCACATTGCTAAACATGTTAATATACATGCAGAGTATACAAGTGGGCACATCTAAAAGTTATCCGTTCTTTTGTGTCGATATAGTTAAAAACAAGGTGGACAATATTCTCATTCATAAAACTTTCGAACATACTAAATACGAATCCTAAAAGTATAACACAAAAAAGTTACAGTGTATGCAATATAGCTTCAAGAAATAAAAGCCTCTAACTTTATCATTGAGTAACTGTAAGTCTATTCAATGATTTTGCCTATAATAAAGCTGTATGATATAAATATTGAAGTAAATATTGCAGGTACATTCAGGTTGTTGAAATCAGAAAAGGGACATTTCAACATAAGATCAGCCTAAGAAAGTGCAATTTATTTCAATCTTCACCCATATAAATATATATGGGTGAAGAGCTAAATCATAGGCCGACATTAAAAAAAATACACTGGGGCCCGGCCATGAATTACTTTCCGAAGCTATTTTTAAAAGGTACACAGTTCCCGTATTGACGTCAACTGCGAAATTAAAAGCACTAGGTGTGTGGCGTTTGTTGTGTGTGGGTGTGTGTGTGTGTGGGGGGGGGGGGGTATGTGTGTGGGAGGGATTACGGGGGAAAACACAAGTGGAATGAAATATAATAAAATTGTCAAAAACGTGCTAAAACAGTGTAAAAAGAAACTTTGTACTGACAACTTCTTTACGTCTAGAAATTGTTCATTAACGATTCCGACAAGACAGTCTGTCATGTTAAGGCTCTGGTAAGGCAATATTATTTTTAAATATTTGTTATTACCTTTGGGGAGGGCGTATCCACCAAAATGTGAAGACAAACTAAAAAAAAAATAGTGGAATCACCTCCAAGTGATGTAAATAGGGATCATCAATAGTGATCTGTCAGTTTATGACAGGTTCAGTGACCCAATCAGAGTTCTGATACAAGAATAAATTAAAACAAACTTTTTTTTTAAATTATGTGTTTATTAAGAAATCAAATCATAACATATACAAACTTTCAAAAAAAAATATAAATGCTGTGTTACAAAAGAAACTAATGACAAATTAAGATATTTACAAACGATAGAGATGATCTGGGGAAGAAAAAAAAAGGCAGAGTACACGTAATAGAAATAATCAGAATTATAACAATTACAAGTACAAAAGCAAGAACCTCGAGATAGCATTGCATCAGAAACTGAAAATTTCGTTGGGCCCAAAATGAAGAAAAAGGAGTAAAAATAAGCCATCCACAGGTACAATGGAAACTCCTGACCACCAACAGGATGGAGGAGCAAAGTCGAGGAATGAGACAATCCACTCTACCCCCCCTCTCACACACACACACCCTCAACACTCTCATACTAACACTCAAATACACAACCGCCCCTCTCCCCCCCCCCCAACCCCGGCCCCCACTCAATGTTATTTAGGGTACGCATTATGCTCGTTCCCGTTTTTTGAAAGCACCCCCTAAATGAGGACTGCCAATATTTCCGAACCCCCTTTTCGCGGGCATTTCGCGGGCTTTTCCTGCCTTGGAGACCCCCATAAATCAGGAAAAAATGCTCAATGTACCCCCCTAAATTCGGAATAATTTCTCAGGAGTCCAAAGAAATAAGAGAAAAAAAAGAAAAAACACCCCCTTTTTAAAGAAATCTCCGGGTGAAAAGTCAAATACACCCCTTTTTTTTACAATTCTCGGGCCGGACTTTGTCGCACGAAAAGTACCCCTTTACCGGACATTTTGGCAACACGCATGCGGTCATTCTGACCTCTGAGTGGGGGGGGGGGGGGGGGAGGCGGGCCCCCAACACACACAATCCACACGCAACACGCGGGTAGCGTTATTTTTTTATGCGGGTAAGACGGATCGCCTCACACCCCGACCCCGCCCACTCCAGACACCCAGTCGGCGAATTGCGCAGACAGAGCGTGGGGAAATCAACTGAAATGATAAAAATACAACGCATTCCTGAATAGGCAATAAGGAAACACGCGTAAACTGACCCAATTCCGAGGTTATTGCTCATGTTACACAGTGGCAATGTGATTTGTAAACAAAAATTATATGCACACAAGTAATGTAAAATTATTTGACTATGGGAAATAACTAACAGCAATGTAAAAGGGGAAAAGAAAAAAAGAGGTTGAAGTAGCAATAAATACTTGTATCTCTGTAAAGGGGCACAGGAATATGTACAGAAGTAGACATGGGAGAATTAAAACAAACTTACCTTGACCAGGGTTTGTTTACCATCTAGAGCTCGGGAGTCGCTTGGGGCAGCATCAGTCACAAGCATGGCATGTGTTAACACCAATACCACAAACTTGAAGAAAATAGATGGACAACGCATTTTGGTAAATGGTTAGGAAACGGCTTGATATCTGGAATACTGGATGCATGAACAGAATGATTGTTGCTGCGTCTTGCTCTTTCGACGAATATTGAACATAATTATACTGACACATGCCTATATTTATAACATTTTTACTTTAAAAATTACATGCCCATAATTTGATTTATGATTACGAAAGAAGGTTTTATTGGGGCATATCAGCCAAAAGAAAATGGATAAATAAATAAATAAATAAAATGAATAATGATGAAATCTAAGTTGATTTTAAATTAATAAAATAATGTACCATTTATCACTGCCTTTCTCAAACTATCCATGAAAACTGGATCAAAAATACAAATAAAACTATTGAAACATGCCCAGCAACTATTCATATTAATCTGCAAGTAATGTACCATTGGATGCATGTGCACGTTTGATTTACTTCTTTATATGCAATTTAATAATTTAGAAAGAAAGCAAAATCATCAATCTCCTTAAGTATATATGCCTTGATATCGTTTCAGAAAGAGGTCGCGTTGACACTTATATGGTTTTCAGGGATCTGATTTGCAACTAATGAATAATAATAATAATAATAATAATATGGTGGCTTCTTATATGGCGCACACGTTAAGCTTTTGATGGATGCAGTGAGGTTGGCGTTATGTTGCTGGTACGTAAAAATTGTAAGCCTATAGTTTGAAACATTTAGAAATTAAATTATATCCAATTACTAGTCAATGTAGCATTATATAAAGCTATCCGAGTCATTGGCTTTAAATCTGTATCCCTGCAGAACATATGCCCCTATCTATGCCGTTACCATCACGGTCTAATACATCTGAAGAACACATTAATACTAAAGCATACATAAAAAGAATGATGAATGATATTCCCTGAATATACAATGCAGTTAATTTAAATTAAACTTCGTGATTTACGACCGCATCCATCAACGCTTGCACTTTGTTGCAGAATAATCGGAATGGATTTGCACTTGCATGGGATATGTTTGATTTCGATAATATTATTTGCATTTTTGATCCAGTTTTATGGATTGTATACGAAAAAGACCAAATTACGAATAGGATATCATTTTTATATAACAAAACAAAATAAATGAAATAAAAACTCGAATATACATATCAAGCGAATAGAATTGATGAATAAAGAAAAAAAGACACTAATAGGGAATAAAAGAAGAAGAAATGAACACAAAGAACAACAACAAAAACAAAAACAAGAAATTAGTTTACTTATTCACTTTCATTCATTTGATCACTTCATTCATTCATTTCGGTTTATTGAATCCAAATTTCTTGTTAAAACAGTCGGGAAACTACTGATACAAACAATGATTACAAAGTTGAACTGTTCAAAAATATAAAGAAAAATTACAAATACATCACTATGGAAAAGAAACATAAATTAGTTCAATGAAAGAATAACAAATATAATGGAAACTTCAATATATTGCACATCATACACAATACAAATCGAATTTACATACATGGATGAGTGGGAAATGAAAAAAACGAAAAAGAGAATGGACAAAGCGTCTCATTCCCTTTTCTCGAAACATTTAGATTTTGAACGATTAAATACCGGATATACGGTACATTGTATTACAACATAATCTACTAGCAAATATGAAGAAAGTTGGGAAGTAAGAAATGAATACATGATACATGTAGTACATTTCGAATAAAATTATATATTCTTAAAGAAATTGAAGTAAATAGTAGGAATAGCAGGAGGGTAATATAGAGGGGGCGGGAGCAGCTAGGGAGGGAGAGGGAGATAGAGATAAGGGGATAGAGAGAGGAATGGAGATGATGCGTGTTTGAAAGAGAGGAAAGAAGAAAGAACGGTAGGGAGATTGCACGATTAGCATTCCATAGCTACATGTATATGACAGAAGGAGGATCACGAGATTTGTACATCAAAAACAGCGGAAATGTCAAGTAATCAGTCTGATTATGGCCCCCTTCCACAGGCAATTGGAAGAGCCCTTAGTGATAAGATGTACGAGAAAAGGAAGGGAGCTGCATTGGATATTGAAAAGTAAGTAAATCTTTCTAAATTTGTGTTTATCCTTTTCACTGCACCGCGCACTGTGAAGTGGCGCTAACCACTCATATCGCATAGACCCTACGGGTCGCGGGCGTGGCGGGGGCGGGGTTGGGTCGGGGCTCTGTTCTGCCGCGCCGGTGTTATAATTGTTTTAGTTTTGAGATATGCTCCTTGTCTAGTTTGATTGTATACCCAATCTAGCACTATGCTTATCATGATTCCAGATACATAAATCGACCGTTTACTGTTTCAGCTGTAGACTCTATGTAAATTAGAGACATAATCAAATGTCTGAATGAGTTTTGAGTTTGACTCTTGACTCGTCTTGACTTGTCTTGAGTTAGTGAGTACTGAGTGTGTTCATGGCGACTGTTCTTAGTCAAACTAACAATGTTAAATACATGCCTTACAGACACATTTGCAAAACAAAAGTTCCCCTGTCTCACATGGTCCTATAAACTGAACACCCTGGATGGATTTTTCTTCTTCTCCAATCAGTAATCACTGGACCATGCCCTAGCTCTTGTCTTGTCTGATGCTGATGCATTTAAAAAGTAGAACGATTAGGAAATGTTGGGAACTGGCTTGAAGAATTTACATGTATGCATATTTGTTTACACTGCTTGCATGAATCTAAAATTTGTGTCTTTCTGTTTCATCTTTTAAATCTTTTCGTCATTTCTTTATTTCGCTAAATTATGTGTCGTTGATTGTCCTGCTCTTGAACGTCACTGTTGACGCACTGATTTTTTTATTATAATTAGGCTTGTTCGTGATCTAGCAGCAAAAGGAGACAAAGATCAGATCTACAAACTGACAGCTGTCCTGGGTTCTGATTTTGCCCTATCGCCAAATACAAGCCTCAAGAGAGGTGGCCTTATCGGTCTTGCTGCAACGGCCACTGGACTTGGAAAGGTTTGAATCTTTTCAATCTCAATCACTTTAACTTTTTATAGGCTTTAAATTGTTGTTTTTCTTTGGATGAAGGGAAATAGAGTTACTCCTCCATAGAAACAAGAAAACAAAATCCTAAATGTATTTGACCTGTGAAATAGAGAGTGTAGAGTATTTCTTGCTACTTACAAGCTGATAAGACTTTGTCCGATTACCTTTATGGTAAATTTTGAATTGAAAGAATTTCATTCATTGAGTATACATAGACACTGGATATTACAATACAATAATTCAATGCTGTTTTGCTATAATTTATTATTCCTGAAATACCTTTCATCAATTTTCTTACATCAATGGGTATATTTTATTCCTCCGTATTTTATCAATCAACCTTATAATTTCCAATTTGTTCCGGGCAGGAGTCTTCAGGATATGTATCTGAACTGATCAGACCTGTCCTGCCATGTTTCAAAGATCCAGATAGCAGGACTCGCTACTTGGCTTGTGAGGCGCTCTACAATATAGCCAAAGTCACCAGGAATGCTATTCTTAAGCATTTCAACGATGTCTTCAATGTCCTCTTCGTGGTGAGCTTTTTAACCGTGAACTTATTTGTATTATACAACAGTGTAAGAAAAATATTCATGATAGCTTTTTTCCATCTTATGGTTTGTAATTTGCTGTGATTTTTATGCATGACAATATTATTATTATTATAAATATTTTTTGTTTGTACCGCAACTCTTTTGGAGTTTGCCATAGCTAATTCCACACCATTCGTGTTCATTTGTTTTTTGTTATTTCATTAGGCCAACTGTCGTATTATTCTTTTACATACCAATTAGAAAAACAATATACGTAAGTGAAACAATAAGCAAGTGAGATGTGGAATATAATTTGAATCCTCATCTTAAACTCTCACAAACTTTCACAAACTTTGTTATCATTCATTTTGTTATTTTTATTTCCATTGATTATTTTCAGATGTCTTGTCATTTTAAGGGAATTACAATTATTTACTTTTTAAAACTGTCAACAAGATGACTACCCATATGTGTTTTGAACGATTGTGATCTGAATGTGTACATGAACTTCACAACCTGTTTTCTTCATTTTGTATCTTGTGAACAGCTTGCAGCAGATCCAGACATAAATGTTAAGAATGGTTCAGAGCTGTTGGATAGACTCTTGAAGGTAATGAATTGTCATGCATCTATTTCAAATGTATCATACAGTTTAGAGACACATGGAAATATCAGTTTTGATGTAGTGTGTGTGGGACATTGCAGGAGATTTATTTCATCCATGGGCGTTTCCGCTGAGCATGTTTACCATCTGATGTGGTTGAAAGTTGAAAGCATGAATGCCCCACCAGAATTCAAGAGATTTTATTTAAATAATCCACATTTTTCCATGATCTTTTTTTTCTGTCTTGTTATAAGTTTCTTTTGTATATTTGATTGATTTTGTTAACTTAAATTAATATAATTCAGGCATAAATGTTTTTTTTCTCAACTAAATAAAATCATTGTTAGTCCACCTGACACTTGATTTGAAAGATATGATTATTTTTTTTACTATTGATACCTTGTTCTACTTTTATGTTTAATTCTCATTAGATTATGTTAATACATGATACATTCGTAAAAAGTAGCCTGACAGTTTTAACACATATATGAAATATTGTCATCTGAATTAATTAAGTAGCTGATGTGAGTCCACCTGTTGTTTGGCTGTCAAGTATAATTCTTGTTGCCTGGTTTTGTTTTTCAATAACTGTTCATATATTTACTAGCATTTATGATGAAAAAACAAGCGCATTCCGTTTATATTTCTTGGCAGGACATTGTGACTGGTAGCCCAAACTTTGATCTGAATGCATTTATCAACTTATTGCGAGAGAGAATCTACACTCAGAATTCCTTTGTGGGCCAGTTCATTCTCTCATGGGTATGTATGGTGTACCATGTCATGTGTTTGGAGCCAGAAGGGCGTTTACCCCTATAATTTTATACAGTTATCACGCTTCTGGCTCAAAACAGACAATATGTTTTGAGCATACTCCTAAATATTTATAGATCTTGGACTGTGAGTGACTATGTCATAGAAGCCTAAATCATCCTTATTTTTGCAATTCATTTCATTTGACACTGAAATGTTTCAGCCACAACTTTTTAATTTTTGTATCATGAAAGAGGGGGGGGGGGGGGGGTTGTAGTTAGAAAAGAGACATTTGAGGATGACAGAAGAAATGTGAAGCATAGGAATAGAGAGGAGTGAGAGAGAAAATTAAAAAAAGAGAGACAGAGGCAGTCCGAGAGAGAATATAGAGAGAGAGAGAGAGAGAGAGAGAGAGACAGAGGCAGACCGAGAGAGAGAATAGAGAGAGAGAGAGAGAGATAAAGAGTCTCAATGAGAGAGTGAAGAGGTAAAGCAGAATTTTTTTTAATATGGTGGATAAAATGGGACAAAGGCCTTTAAAATAGTCTGATGATGATGAAAGTAATAACAGAGAACATTTGGGAACACAAATGAGCATTACTTTCACTTTAAGAGGTGACCTGTTTAAGTCACATTTTCTATCATTGAAAAATTGAATTATTTTCAGGTCACGACGTTGGACTCTGTGCCAGACATCAACATGCTCGTCTACCTGCCAGAGATCCTGGATGGCCTCTTCCATATTCTCAGCGATCAAAACAAGGAAGTCAGAAAAATGTAATTATTAGTCTTCGTTTCCTCTTTAAATAGCAAACAAACATTGATACAAAGGAAATTTTCTATTTGTCAGTCGATGAAAACTAAATGAGGTCTCAAATTCTTTGTGTACCGGTACATCAGCAGACACACCTATGCTTAGCTGTATGAATGCATTTAAGTTTTCCTGTATGACATATTTCATGTTTCATATTTCAATACATATTGCTCAATTATAATATATGAACGATTCAGAGCTCTTGTTCTAATGTTGTTTTATTAGATTGTGTTCATTTAAGAAGACACTATCATTTTGATTGTGTGAAGTCTGTAATATGGACATGTCCAGTTCGACATATCATCCTGAAGATGTCAATCTTGTGCAATGTGCATATTTTTTTGTTTTAAATCACACTTTCAATATGAAATATGTATTAAAGTCTTCTTTAAAGCCCTACTGCACTACTTTTAGCTACTTGCGTTCTCTACATAGCAGACGATGCCTAATCGATGCCTGTTGGTCCCCCATGATCCCCTTTTTTAAATGTTAATTGAGAGCTGATTTGATGAGAAAAACACCTGTCAGTGACCTTAATCCCCCCTGGCCAAACTAGTATAGACTGGCTTTAATACCTAGCATTTCGAGGAAAAATCTTTCAATGCAACTCACAGAATGTCAAGAAAATTAAAATTGTATGTGTGTCCTATACGACATATGATAATGTGAGGCCTATTTTGCTGAGAAGTGAAATTTATCTTTGGTTGCCATATCATCATAGGGCCCCCAGTTAGTACTTTACTATCACCATGAAGTAAGTACTGATTCCTTTTCTTGAAATACTAGAAAACATTTCTAAATGTCCCTTCCGACATTCACAGAATCACCCATGTAATAGTTTTTCATATCCGTATCGCAATGCATGATGAAATTCCATTATCTGATGGGAACTGATAATAGTCTGTTCAAACTATGCATACTTCATAATGTTTGAACAGGTGTGAGTTTTGTCTAGATGAGTTTCTGAAAGGCATCCGCAAGAATCCAAGCAGTGCTGACTTTCCAAACATGGTGAACATCCTAACAACACATACAACATCCCAAGGTTAGTTCCTTTCGATATGGGGTGAATTGTAGATTCCTGAAATTTCAATTTGTTTATGATTGAAAGGTGAACGTAATGGCAGCCATTTTTCATTTCAGTGGACTTGTTGGATATTCATACCCATATGGGAAGTGTTTGTGACTATCCTTCCAATGTGATGGGCTTGACCGATGATACAAATACAATCATAGAATGCCATATGTGTGAGCTTACAGAATAAGCCGAGAAGCCAAAGCCAGGGAATTAAAATATTCAGAGTCCTTTGGAAGGGCATAGAGATTTTACATCATAATGTGATATGCGCTATTATTAAGTATGGTGCTGCAAACCCTCATCCAATATAACTGTCTGTCAGTTTTGAAGGTATTTTGCTAAAATAATACCCCCCCCCCATGCTATTATTATTGTATTTGAAATATTGTGAAATGCGTGCAGTTTAATCCTTGTGCTGCGAAACAGATTTCATATAAATATTTGTTATATTGAGTGCATTTAATTCTTGCTATTTCTCTATTTTCAGTTGAATTGATACAGCTTACAGCGATGACGTGGATCAGAGAATTCCTGAACCTAGCTGGAAGATCCTTGCTTCATTTCATGTCAGCGTTGCTAAGTGCCGCACTGCCTTGTCTTGCGTACGAAGACCAACACAGAAAGAATATCCTTTTTAAAAGTCATGGAATATGTGAGAAGAAGGCGTGGGGAAGGGGAGGGGGGAACGTTTCATGAAAAAAGTCCATTATTTATCAAAGATACAGGTTTGTTGATATAAGCTGAATATTGTCATACATTGGTCCTGTATAAAACAGCAGAAATGATGATTCTCTTTTCTAACTTATTGATTTGTGAAGGTAATGCACTTTAATGGCCCATTTCTTTCAACGATAGTGTCAAAATATATGATTTTGTTGTTGTTGTAATAACAAACCTCATTACATTGCAAGATTCTTTCTTTCAGCCAATAATTTAACATTAACATAACTGAAACCCTCCTGCTTAAAAAACTCAATTTTGTTTAAAGTAAGTCATACCAGAGTGTGATTTCATGAATGGAAACAGAGATTTGATATTATCCTTGACCTTCGACCTTTGATCTCACGCATCAAGGAAGTTGCTACATCGGTGAATCAGAGTTTGATGAGATTGGTAACACAGAGTGACGATGATGATACCAACCAACCTCCAGTCTCAAGCACTCCAGAAAAAACTGATCTGTAAGTAGCCATTCTCATTTTAGATCCCAGAGATATAGATACTCTTTTTTAGCAACTTGTTGAAACTTGCATATTGACATTTTGAATTATCACAGAGATGTTCAATTTTGTTGGTGTCATTTGGTCTATTCCACAGAATTACAGTGTAGACATGAAATTCATTGCGTTCTACTTTCAACATCTCATGTTAATTAGAGTTTTATTCTACATGTATGTACAGAGTCAGGTCTTATCAAATCTGCATTTGCTAAACAATGGTTACGAACATTTAAGTACTGCCTAGAGGGGTCTATTCATCTAAAAAGATAAAATATGTATTAAATATCTGTCCTCCCTGAAGTCTCTGGCATTCTATATCTCAATGGTCAAGGAATATGAAGCAAATAAAAGATTTTTATGCTTCCATATGTTACCAAAAATAAAGAAAAGAGAACAAATAATATCACAAATGTCAATTTTCTTACTATCTGGTCTGATCCAAGCTCTGGTAGGGCTATGAACTTGATAAAATAATCAGGTATCCAACAACTACAATCTTGATGCTGCCGGTGATCTTTGGAACAAATAACCTTGGACTTGACCAAATAAATCATCATTCAATGTTAATCAGGCTGTCTGTATTGTGGAATTATATCATCCCTTTAGAACCCATATAACTCTTCCAGTCAAGCTGAAGCTCGCTCCCATAGTCCAGGTCCTGACCCGGTACCTAGGTCACAAGTCAATACAGACCAGGATAGCAGTCTTACAATGGATCTACCATCTACACATCAAGACACCAAAGAAGGTTAGTCTAAAGCATTCAATAACTGTAACCATTTTGTTGTTGACAGAGAGATATAGAGAGGTCAAAACAGAGAGACGTGTACATAATGAAAGAAAGTAATCAGGAAAAAAAAAATAGCAATGTTACCTGGTTTTGTACACATTGTCAACACCTCTTTGTGCAGAAAAAAAGAAAAGAAAATGACTACAGTAATTTGCTAATACAGAATTTGAAGAAGTTTGTGAAAGGTATCACTTTAATAGATGAAGCCAGTTTTTCATGTATAGAATCATTATTCCAAAGTATTTCAAAGTATAGATATTTTTGAATGAAAATAATGCTTCCCATATTACTAGAAGACTCGCATGTGGTGTTATGTTATATAACTTATATTTTGTTTTATTTTAACAGATATTCTATCATGTTGAACAACTCTTCCCAGTTATTTTGAAGACTCTCTCAGATCCATCAGATGAGGTTTGTAATATTGCAATTTATTTTGTCTAATTGATAGAAACTTATATGTCTTCTCATGGGATTTGCAACGTTAGCATCCGAGGATGAGCATCTAGCTGTTTGATTACTTTTTACAAACTTCTTACATTTAATGCAAAGTATTTATGTATATTAGTGTAAATGAAAGTGCTTCAACCTAATTGGACAGTTTATATTGGAAACTTTCAGTGAAATGATTGAAAGATTGTTGAAATAAACAAAAAAAATCTCTCTTTTTTTCTTCTATGTCCTTTTAAAAAATGGCTATGTTTAAGTGCAAATTTAGTATCGGGATAAAAGTTATACCGGTAATCTTAAATGTTCATAAAATGTAAGGCTAGAAATTGGGATGAATTCTTTGGTCGTCTTTGAAGGTTGTTCTCCGCGACCTCGAGGTCCTAGCCGAGATAGTATCTTCGTCGGCTGGTCCGGACTTTGTTGCCGACCAGCAAGAGACCAATCAGATCGCTCCGTCTGCTGCATCTAACGCATCCTTCAGGGCAGTGACGGGTACAAACAAGTACTTCACAGACTTCATGGTCAAGCTTCTGAGCCTCTTCTCGACCGATCCTCAACTCCTGGAGGATAGAGGATCCTTTATCATCAGGTAAAAATTGTTTAAAGCCCCACTGCACTAATTATAGCTACTCACGCCCTATATATAGCAAACAATGCCCATTCGGTGACCATTGGTCCACAATGATCCTCTTTTTCTCATGTTAATGTGAGAGCTGATTTGATGAGATAACCACATGTCAGTGACCTTGCAGGGTGGTCCAATCCCTTCTGTAAACTAGTACAGATTGCTTAAGCCGTTCACTACTGAATTCTTTCAGTCCAATAGCTTGAATACATGGACCAGCCGGATCCCGCAGGCGATGGGTTAAGAGACGTAAGTTTCAATTTTGCCAGACTAATAAATAGAAAGTATATATATGCTTATACTCTTAGTAACACAAAGCGGGCTAAATAAACAATACTGACATTTGGGTGTTTGGGGACCAAATTTTGAAGGTTTTGTGGTTTCATTTTGTATTTTCAATATCAATGAAGACCAGGGCTCAAATTGATTTTTTGTCCACGGGGGCTCTTCCCCCCAAAAAAGAGCACCCGTGAGAAGGCTCACGGGGGCATAATAAATCAGATAATAGATAGTAAAGACTGCTAAATATATCTTTCATAGGAATTTGTCCCGGAGTGGTCTGGACTCGTGGATATTTCTTGCCATGAAAGAAATGAATTACAGCACTTAAATTCCTGAAAGGTACTTGCAGCAAATAATGTCACCAAAAAACAATTTGTGAAAGTTTATGTGTACATTGAATTTAATGCAATCAAATTTGAATTGAAATGTATTTTGACTTAAATGATTTTTGGTTTGGTTTTTATTCTCTCTATGCACGACAGACAGCTGTGCCTGTTATTGAATGCAGAACACATCTACCAGGCTCTGTCTAAGATTCTTTTGGATTCACCCGACATGAAGTTTGCTACTACCATGGTCCAGACATTAAACACTATTCTACTCACATCCACTGAGCTGTTTGATCTTCGCAATAAACTCAAGGATCTCAGAACAGAGGTGATATTCTCAATCTTCAATCTATAATCTCAATGCTCATATGCTATCCACCCACGATTTTAGCTTTACAAGAAAGAAAACAGAATGATTACACTACAAAAGTGATTTCTTCAAATGCCTCATTTTTAGAATGAAATAATTGTAGCATGAACATTTCAGCTAAAATGTTCACTATGTTTACATGGGGTTTGAGTGGTATTTAAAGTCATTATCACATTGGGATGATAGAACAAGACTAAAAATGAAGAGCATCTATATTCAGGTATGGGAACAAATTTTAAAATATTTAAATCAGATAATACTTCTCTATGTAGTGCATCATATAGGAGCAGGAAATATCTGTTAAAGTAATACTTGTAGAAAAAGAATGCTTTCTATTTTTTTTTTTTTTTTTTTTTTTTTATTAAATTAAATTTTTTTTTTTTAATTTTTTTTTTTTTTTTTTTTTACTGGTGTCACATATGAAAAGTTGAAATGCATGCCATGATGACATAAGGGCAGTATTATTCTTGTTCTCACACATGTCTTATTATATCCTGTGTGGCTCTTTTTCTCTCGCTCAGGCCAGTTGTAGTTTGTTTTGCTGTCTCTACAAGTCTTGGTGTCACAGCCCAGTTGCAACGGTCTCGCTTTGTCTCCTCACTCAGAACTACAAACATTCCTGCGATCTTATATACCAATTGTATCCTTAGAAAAAGAACCCAATTTTTGTTTAGATACTGTAGAACTAGCTCATGTGAATATACCTCAATTATGGGAAGACATTTCTTGAATGCTTCGAGCAACACAATAGCTGCCAAGCTAAAGCAATGTCTAATACTAGAGTCCAAGGTTTGGGACTGTGAGTACAACACAAGCAACTTTTATAATTGTCTTGATAAAAGAAGTTACATGTAACTCTATATGAATCATTCACAGTACTCAAAATATTTGTGTGATAACATAGACTCTTGTGCTATTCACTCATGTGTGATGTCTTAAATAAAGGAATGCCTTATTTGTCAACGCCTCTACTTTCTAACTTGCCAAAATACAACATGTACCTAAATTGGGTTGCCTTGTCTTTTGCAGATTATTGCATTCTTGTATTACATAAAGTAGTAATTGGTGTAGTTCCTAGACCTTTTCATACTTTTTATTAGAATGATATTTTATAACTTTGTTCAAGATACAGAGGCTTATGAAAAATTATTTGAGCAAAAATGCAAAGATGTTATGTTTTTTTTGTGTGGTTTCCTTAACAATCTTGATGATTTCACAGCGGTGATTTGGAAGTCACAGTTGACTTTCTCACAGAGATTGACAAGTTAGTACAGCTTATTGAGTCACCTATATTCACATGTAAGTATGAAGGTTCTATTAAAGATGCTATACATGTACATGTTTCACCTTTACATTTTGCACTTGAAAATTAATGTATGACATGGTAATAAATCTTGGTTACAAAACTAAAAGAAGGAAGGGTTTGAAAATAGTATATAATCTCATATTAGTAATTGCATTGGTCAAATTATATATCTCCTCCTTTTTCAGGTAATATTGTATATCATCCAAACAATGTAATTTTGCCCTAGTGTACATGAGTTTATTACTCATATACATGTGCATTATGCCCTAGACAATGGGAAATTTCACCATTATTGTGTATTCTTGACTGGTTTTGATCTTGAGTCACTGTATCACATATTCAAATTTCAAAGTAAATGATTTATCACAAGTGCAGATTTTTTTTTAATCACAATGCCTTCAAACTAGTACAGTCAAACCTGTCTAGAGCAACCGCCCAAGGGAAAGACAAAAGTGGTCTTTGTAGACAGGTTCCTATAGTACATGTTCCATTGACATAACATTTTCAAGGGAAACAAAAAATGTGGTCTTTGTAGACAGGTGGTCACTAAAGCAGGTTTGACTGTACTAGTATTCTACAAAGCTAAAAAGTTTTAACTGAATGAACTTTGACCTTTAACAGATCTGCGTCTTCAGCTGTTGGATGCTGAGCACAACCCCTACCTTCTGAAGAGCCTGTACGGTCTGCTCATGCTGCTCCCCCAGAGCACCGCTTTCAACATCCTTCATCATCGCCTGACCTGTGTACCTAACCTACAGTACCTGTCTGGCACGGGGGGAGCCCCCAAGAAACTCTTCCTACCAGGCCACAAGGCTGCCGTTGGTCCAAGGTAAGCAGAGCTTGGTATTCAGTCAGGGGTTATTAGTTGTTTACCAAGCAGAAGGATATAAGCACACATTTTGGTTGGATTTTGTGTGTGTGTGTTGTTTTGTAATAAAACAGGCTTGATAATTACTGGATTTAAAATCGGTTTCCCGATTTTTTTTTCTCCTCCCTATGTTCCTAATTTCCCCCCAATTTTCTTACTAGAAAGGAGGGGGGGGGGGGGGGGCGGGGGAGGAGAATTGAGATTTAAAAAAAAATAAAAAAATTGTAATCTGTCAATGATAACGCATTTGTATGAATCAAATCAAATCGTGTTTTACAGATGTTATCTACTGGTAGTAAATGTTTGAATTTGAGAGTGGATATTAATTTGTGAGGACAGAAAATTTCAAGAGATTGTGTGGTCAAAACGTTTCATGAAATGTTATGGACTAAACTGTGTTGTACAGACTCCATCATGTCTAGTTTTTAAACTTGAAAGTGCATATGTTTAAAAAATGTCCGACCACTGGCTGTGCATTCATTCACACATTTTTGCCAGGCATTCAGATCAAAAGAAAGTTTTCTGCTCCATCATCGTTGGTGGTTGGGGAACAACAACAAAAGTGGGCCATGCAACAATTAGGGCACTATTGTTATTATCATTCCTGTTGATTTTAATTTTGTTTATTATCATTTTGATCAGGAAGTTTCATTTGCAACTATTGAACAAATTTAGGCATAATGATAACATTTGGGTGTTTCTCGGTTTCGTTATCCTCCCTTCTTTCTGTACAGTAAAAGTGGGCCATGCTAGTATGCATTATTGTTGTTGCCATTCTTGTTGATTTTAATGTTGTTTAGTATCATTTTGATCAGGGAGTTTCATTTGCAACTATTGAAAACAGATAGGCATTATGATAACTTTGGGGTGTTTCTTTCAATTCTCATTTATTTCATTCTTGATTAAAAATTACATGGATACAAAAGATACAAAATAATTCATAAACAAATTAAGACAATTAAATGGGGAACTACACAAATAAATCCCTTAGGCCTTGTACAAGCTTAGTTCCCAAAGCATTCATAGCATAATGTAAAGCAAAGATAACAACAACAAAAACATAACAAAACAAAACAAAAACAATCTTTATCCTTTCTTCTGTCTTTACAGTAAGGGTGAATCGTCTCACAAGAAGAACATCAACTGGACCCAGATGCTAGAGCACTTTCATCGGATCCAAGAAGAGCACAGTAAGGCTAAGAGATCCAGGCACCAACCCCTGGAGAACCTGGCATCCGGGCGAACCTGAGACCGGGCATTTCCAATCTCGATGATGCCTGCCTGCCTGCTGTTAGGACATTCAGCTGCATCTGTCGCTCCATACTCAGGAGGGGGGAAATGGCGCCTTTGGGGGATGCCAGAAGCCATCAACAATGATTTTCTTACGAGTCGTTGTCTGGGATTTTTGTCAAATACAGTTGTCAATGATTTTATCTTTCCTCAATTTCAATGATTTTGTCAGAAGGCATTGTCAATGATATTGTCTTAAGCTATTGTCAATGATCGCTATTAATCTACATTTGCCATTCTCGACCCAGGTGAGGTAAATGGGTACATGGAATGGAATTTTTTCCTCAAAATGTTGGAGCGAAATAATGGCAGCCATCCTAAACTCATTAAATTGTGGAGTGCCAGGGGTGTCAGTCAAGTCTAACCAGACGTGAGCGCTAAAGAAGAACCCACTATGATTATTATTGTTATTATCATTGATTTTTTTTTAAAGCCTTTGTCAATGTTTAGGTCATAAGCCATTGTATTAAAGTGATGTTGTCATGTTCTGTGGTATAAATTAAAAAGGGGAATCCCCAAACTGAGAAAAAAACATGTAATTATCTCTGCATCTCAGTTTTGACCACACCAGTGCATCTTGGAGGAATAGTCCTCAGGGTTTGGGCGAAAGGGATGTTGTGTCTTGACATGGCCCTTTTGGTATGTTTTTTAACAGAAATCATACAATGCGAAATAAACACTGCAAATCATCAACATCATCATAGAAATAATGATGATTATAATAAGTGTATCATAACTCATCTTAGAACTCTACATTTATAGAAGAACATCGAGTGGAATATTAAAGATTCTTTTTTTGGAACAAGCCTGTATGTATAGGAATTTTGATATTGTGATATGAAACTGGCTGAGAATCATAATATAGATTCACTTTGCATAGATACTTATCTTTATTTGGGGATGTAGGGTAACCAAGGACTATGTACTGTACCAAAGAAACACAACCACTCCTTGTTTTCTCCTCCCACCTCTCTTTTCATCTCTCTCCCCCCTCCCCTCTCTCTCTTTCTCTCTTTTTTTCTCTCTCTCTCTCTTTCTCTCTCTGTCTTTCTCTCACTGTCTCTCTTTCTTGTTATTTCTCTGCATTTGTTTGCACCCTCTCTTTCTCCATCTCTTTTCCTCCTCCACCAACAATCTCTTTCTCTTGAGTTCTCCCCCTCTCTTCTTATGTCTTCCTATGTTCCCTAACTCTTTATTTTCTGTCTTTGTTCCTTCTCCCCTCCTCTCGCTCTCTCTCTTTCTCTCTCTATATATCTAGATCTCTCTTTCTGGATCTCTTATCACCCCCCCTCTCTCTCTCTCTCCCTCCCTCTCTTCTAAAAAGAAAGAGGTGATAACATAATGTTATCACCTCTTTCTTTTTTATGTTGAATTGAAGTTAATACGCATTCTTATATTCCCTTCCTTTTTAAACCCAGCCCTAGAAGTGCTTCATTGAATCTAATCAGTAACTTATTTTTAGATACATGTATATGTTAATGGTAATGACTACATATTTTTGGTTGTTTTTAGTTGTATATCTGCAAGCTTTGATATTTATATTTTTGTACTTCAGAATTAATGATTATATCATCTATCGGGTAATTTGTTATGTTATATGATGCTATGTTATATGATGTTTTAATCATAACGATGATTCCACAATTGTTCCCGGTTGAGTACAAGGTTAGTATGAGGACATGTTGAGCTCTTTGAGTTTGAAAGTAGGATTTTAAGTATGATTATAATACTTGATCAGTCTAAAGTTTTATGGATGTAGGTTTGGTCAAGAATCAAGTGAAAATACACAATTTGCCTACTTTACCTGAAAACATTTATGGACTTTCAGTCATTATCTCAACATTTACTTGAAATGATCACAGTTTCATTTACTTTTTTATTTTAGCCAGAAACTGTATGCATACATGCCATGTCATGTGAATGTACAGTATGTAATGTAATGTAGACTTTTGATGTGCAATTTATAAATTATCTCTTGAATGAACATGTAAAATTTATATTTGTGTGTTATGGTAATCTGAATTTCGTTTAAGTTTTACAAGCTTTTTAAAAGCTCTTTGATTATATCTTATTGAACTTCAATGGACACGGTCATTTTTCTACCCCTATTTAATGTCATACTTTCTAACATTCAATATACTAACTTTATTTTCATTTTTCATTTACATGCAGCTGAGAAAACATTGACTAGAAAAGGATAATGACATCACAAAGAACTTTGCCACAACAATAATCTCCCTGTATCTCATTGTCTTTTTTCATGGGGTAGATATACCAAAGGCCTAAAGATTATTAAACTTTTTCCAGTGCAGGATTAATCTGCACCAGTGTTTAAAGGGTTGTCATGGGGGTAATATCAACCCCCGGAAATACATTAGATTAGAAAAGCCCAAGTCAAACTTCAGAAAGTTGAAGATTCAACATTTTTCCTTGGATAGTGAGAATGATTGCAATCCATTGTTTTGTTTATCACATTTTCAGAATAAAATTGCTGTTTGGGTATAATTAGGGGAAAAATAGCATATATATTGTTTTGTACTTGATGTGTCACTAATTCAGTGAGAGTATTTTATTGCTAATAAATCTGAACGGATAATAGCTTACCGGTACACCATTGACTTTAATTTTTAAAGATCAATTTTAGTATCATGTAAATGACTTGTTTATTTCGATGTGCAATGTCCATGGTTAATTCAAATATTCTTTCAGGAAAGAGGCACCTCACTGCATGATAATGGAGCATCATAGTTTTGACTTATGAATTGTCTACAGGTGCTTTTTAAAAATAATTTGTATCAAATATTACTGATTTACAGCTTTTTAAATTTACACTGAGATCCGAACAGGAACATATGCAATGTACTGTATATTCTTTGAACAGGTAATAGGCATTGTTCTGCAGCATTCTATGTCATAAAAAGTAGTTGTGAATATGTTTTTTATATTTCTGTGCATTTGCATTTTTTGTTGAAAAATAGATTATTTGTATATTAAAAGAATATAAAGAGAGATTATGTACATGTAAATCATGGTTTTGTACTTCTTTTCTGTAGTTCAAAAGATACATGTAACTGGATGTATATAGTGGGATGACTCGATGCCCATCAAAGGACGATACGTCAGTAATAATACATGTAGTCGTCATAGTCTGTTCCTACAGTCATATAAATAACCTCAAGCTATGCAAAATGTATATTTGTATTAAGTCAAGAGATGAGAGGGTGAGAACTGCAAAAAGCCAAGCTCTAATCTACGTGGAGGGAATTCTGTATACTCAACTACCTGGTATTTCTCAGAAATTATATACGTTTTCTTTCTGTTTTAGACGATACATTTGTGGCATGACGTGTTTCGTTCTTGACATTTATAGAATGGCTCTCTACTTGTATTACTATGTCTCTCTATCTAATTGAATTTCAAAAGCAAAGAGTAGGCACACGTATATGCCTCGCCTAACCCAATACATTAATAACATGTACATGTATATTGTATAGCAAACAACATACTCAAGGGTATTCTCACCGAGGTCAGGCACTCTTGTATGAAATCTCCTCATAATTGAATTCTTGCCACACTATCAAAGGAAATATTAAAACTTAATCTTTCTGGGAATTTGATTGCAATTCGAACCCACTGGCTAAGAGTAACTGTGACGTATTTATCACGCAGCAGATGGGTTGTTTGGACCAAGAACATATATTAAAAAAAGAAAAATTATATAAAAATAGACATAGACAAAAACTTGCTGGAAAAATAAGACGCATGGGTTGGGAGTGGTACACGAGGACACCAAGGATTTATATTAACTTGCTATGCTTACTGTAAAGCTGCTGTACATTTCAATCTAAAATCAGTGCACAGATGAGTACAGCATAACCTGAAAGTTTTTTTTTTTAAACTCTGAGAATTTTTTACCTGTCATTGCTAGAACTCAAATTTACCATTAACCTTTTTGTGGAAAAAATGAGTGAGGTTGAAAATATGTATCAATTCTGAACTGCTTGAAACCATTACATGGAAAGTCACATGTGAAATAAAAGATAAGTTGGCCTCTTTTATTTTTTTTGTGAGTATTCAATGAAATTATACAAAGTGCCATCAAATATCAATGCATGGAGATACTGAAGTAAGAAACAAAATATAGTGTGGCATAAATATCAAATGTATACCTTTCCATCTCGCATTATCTTTATAAAAAGATAATCTTAGTGAAAACACTTTATCCCCCCCCCCCCCCAGATGAAAAAGCTTCACTTTGAACATCACTTTCACTTTCAAAGAAATGTACTTTACAAAATATTACAATATTTAATGAAAGAGAATGACACACCGTTTTTATTTTGTACAAAAGATCATATAAGAATCTATGTTTTATTACTTGGCTCTTAGTGGTGCATAAAATCTAGAAAACAATAAACAAATGGCAGACTTTTCAAGTACAAATAGCCACTTACAAAAGATATCTACACAGCTTGTAACATTATTGCTGTGAAAACTGTTGGGAGAAAGAACTCCAAATATATGGAACTATTTAACAAATACATCTCTTAATATATTCTATTAATATGGTTGAAGGTTTATCATTCCTCATAAACCATCAAATTCAAACAATTGGGCAATGAAAATGAAAGATATTCATTGTTGCTTGTTTGCAAAAAAAATTACAGAAGACCTTTTCTCATCATGTGAGAACTACCTCACAAATTATTCATACGTTGAACATCTTCACTTGCAAATTTACAGAAATATGCATAGCTTATTTATAAATGTAGGGTGAAGCGCAAGAATAACTGCTCCAAGTCTACAAGCACATATAAGGCCTACATGTATAATATAAGTAACTTGTAGCAATTTTAACTAACCCCCTCTTCCACAAACAAATAAATATCAATGTGACACAATTAAAAACTTAACATTTTGAAGTGAATGAGTTTGGTCAATACAACAATGCTTGATCAACTGTTCAAAAATCAATGACAGTCTTTCATCTTCCCCTAATATCACTTGAATGCTAACGTTAGAACCTATCAGGCAAAATAAGTTACATGTGTGATTGTTTGGAAATGAATGCAGATGTTTACAAATATCTTTAGAAGGATTACACTTCTTTCTCTGGGTTGCCATGGGGACGGAGAAAATAGTGCACAAACTGTTGATTTAAATTCTTCAGAAGGCAATATGCATTTGGGCATTAGATTTGTACATGGTAGACACTCTACAATCATGCCTAGGATTTAACACGCAGTACAAATAATATAATCTTCAAATTAAAGAATCTGCAACAACTCTTTATCATGATTATGTACAATAATGGCCACACAATGCCCACATATAAGTAGTTAATTACAATGATACTTGAGCATACACTTTATATGCTCTCTATATAGGTGTTATGTTCAAAAGCATACTTTAACTTTTTGATATTTTACCTTCTGAATACTTATATGTCACACACATTACCCGTCGCCCCTTTCAAAAGAAATGTGAATATTAAGTATTAATTCCATATTTCATCAGGCTTTCACAGGGCCTCTGAGACCAGGCCCTTTTTTCACAAAAACATTTCTCACGTCAACTATCAACAATTCTTACCGGTACATAAAATGTTCTCACAGCAAATTAAATGCAACAATTTCAATTGCTTCTATGATTAAGTATTGTCAATTTGTTATTGATCTAAAAAAAAAAGTTTTATGCCGAAACAGGGCCCTGATGAAAACCTGTGCATCATTTTGCTGAAATTCAAAGAAAATAATCAATGCAATTTACAGTAAGATTTAAACAAGGGAAAACATTTGCAAACAGCAAAAACGTTTCTGTTAAAATAAAAAAATAAAAAACTACAACAGTAAACTCATAGTGATGCCTTTTAAATGTCAGGGATAGAATGATGCTTTTGAAAAATAATTTTAAACCACATAAATCTATTACATGTAATCATATTCATATCAATGTTCAAATTAATAAGACTCTCTTTAAAATTGGGCGGTGAAAATATGAAAAAAGACAATTGTATATGAAACATTCATTCATAAAACCAAACACAAACACATGAATACAAATTTCAACATGAATTGTTATTATTAGACCTAATTTGTATCATATACAGGTAATGTAATTATTGATTTATTGTGCGTTATTAATACTAAAGGCACTTTTTAAAGGACAATTGATCCTAAAAATTATTACAACTAGAAAAAAAAAGAGAAACAGATTGATGAACAATGAGATATGAAGAGAGAATACTGGTATGTAATATATATGGTAAGCTGTTTTTTTAAAACTTAAATAGTGGTACCCCCTATTTAAAGTTGGAACAAGTATGAATAATGATTTTTTTTAAAAAATCATTTGGAAAATCTGTCATGATGGGTGATGTCATACCTGAACTATCAAACAATGCCCTACTCAAAATACCTCTTTCTCAATTTTCACAATAGAACAGACATACATGTATTCTCATAAATATGAGGTCTACAAAAAAAAAAAAAAGTGTCAGTCCATGTATGATATCAAACATCACAACCAATTTGCCAATGAGAGATTTCAATATGATAGCAATATCAACTTTAAAAATGAAAAAGTTAATTATACTTATTAATTTCTTTTTTAAACTCTCACTACTGATATTTTTGTTTGCCTTTGACCCCTTTTCTACATGTACTTCCCTGAAACTAACTTTTTATGAAGGTTTAGTTCCCTATAAACACGCCATAGAATTAAAAAAAAACACAATTACAATCATTATTTTCTAAGTGTGATTGCTGAAGAGATAATATAAAGCCATTTGTTAGCAGGGGGAATAAGAGCTAAAAAAGATGAATCATATACACAAACTAACTATTCCCCTGGAAATAAAATAATTTGGACTCCATACATGTCATATAGCATGTTCCCTCTCCATCAAATCAAATATGAAAGGTGAATATATTTGCTTGAAAATATCATTAAATACCAAAATATTTGTGTGCCTGTAAATTTCATGTAAACATGTATAAATGTAATACAACTTAAACCCAAAACTTGAAGACACGTAAAACAAATATTGAGAATGTGTAAATTATGTTCATGATTTATAATGAAGAAAAAAAACATTCCTGCTGGTCCCATCGGCCATCATTTATATCAATATAATTCTTTCTAAACTGATGTTCTCATTACAAATCTAAATTGAACGAGCCATTCAAATGCAAATCATAAGAAATGTACACAAACGTATAGCAAATGTATGAAATATTGGAAAATATGTTGAACAAAATCAAAACAAAATATCCCATAATCACATTCTCTCTACATATGAAAACATATTTACAGATGCAGAGAAAGGCAGAGCCTATACATCAAATGGTCATTGATACAATGAAAAATTGGGGGAATTGAAAACTTTTAAAATAATATTGATAGAGATAACTCATGCGCCATAACATTAGCAAATAAATGTTTCTTTAGGGGCATGAACTTAGTGTTATCCAAATCACATTCATGTTTCATGATAAAGACTTATTTGATATTTGTCATACTTGGGAGAAACGGACACCTCATTCATTCATAAGGATGATATTAAACTTGATGCATTTTCCAAAAGTTTGAGGGAGGACATTTTGAAAAAATAACAATTTCCAGCATTTGAAATGTGATGAGGTTGTACATCGACTCTTGTTATAAGTGACCGGCAAAAATTATATATCGTACATGGAATTCACACTTTACATCAGTGAACAAGACGATGAAGGATGATAGAATTTAAGTGGTTACACGGTTGACAACTTAACATCATTGGATAGGAGTGACATGAAGAAAATATTACTGAATAAGACAATTTTTGTAATGCTCAGTAATAAGCATACTGATATAACGAGTACACGTATGATTCAAATCTTCCTTTTACATTGGTTATATGTGTAAATGGAAGTCATTCTTTTTTGGGTGATTCCATGCAAGTGTACCACATGACATGTGTCTTTTTTTTCCCCACTTACTTCATCTGAAAATGAAGAGTCTCATGATATGGCCATTGAATAATGGTGCTTTCTGGTATAGCTACTAATAGACTCATAGTCATACCAAGAGATTTTTCATTCAAGGACGAAATATGGATAAATGCCATATGCTGTGTAAAGGATGGATAGCAAGGAATCGCCCTTTCCAGTGCGAGTCACATTGTATTGCTCACGAACACATTATCTCATTGCAACATTAACTTTTTTCTTATTCAAATACCCAGTAACAGAACTACAGAGAAAAGAAATTAAAAAAACAAAGACAAAAACTTGAAACAAATGGGGTAACAATCCATGATTTCACAGTTTTTACAATGATTAATATGTACATGTTTAGTACTGTACATCAAAGTACTAAATGGGAATACGTAATATAATTCTATAAGTTAATCTGTGCGCTTGTAACTGGAGGTATTATATGTGAGATTTTGAATCCCTTTTGTAAGCCAAAGATATAAAGTTGTATAAGTTGTATTCAGAAAATTAGTACTCAAGAACTCTTTCAAAATACAGAGAATGAAACATAATTTTACATGGAATTATATGGGTGAGAGTCACATGACATTGATTGAATTACTTCTTATGACAAAAAAGAGAAAATATTATTTCATATTTTTGATGCAAAAGAGAGAAGAGAATTCTATTTGTACCAATATACCAACCCTAACCCAGTTATTTTGGAAGCATTGATTGGCAAGCTTATGATTTTCATACGCAGTCATCATAAGCTGTGAACAATTATATTAGCGTGCATTAATGCGACATGTAAATTGCTCATTACTTTTGCTCGACCATGTGATGTCACAATACTTATCATAAGTAAGTATTTTGCCATGCTGTTGGCTTGCGAAAGTTAGTTGTCTAAATGTGATCTGAATACGAGTTAAGACATTTTACTGAGCTAAGCCAAATGCTAAGTAAAGTTTATACTTAAACAAAGTAATGAATTGAATACTGGCCCTGGCTACCATTATAAGTACGGTAGGTAACTAATTTAGAATGAATTCCATACCAAGTCTACCATCCACATAATTGTGTTTCCAATCACGTTTTTGGACTAATTTTTAGCATACAAGTTCAAAAGGTAAATAGTATTAAATCGAAAACCTATTCAGGATGGAGTTCAAGCAGCACAAAATCAACATCTGACTTGCAGCAGCAACAAGATACGTTTTTTATTGAATATATTTTCTTTGAAGAGTTGTGCATGTTTTGGTGTGGATTGAAATCTGATCTACTGTGGGGTCCAGGAGTTTTTAGTAGTTGCATGTCTGACCATGAAGGAGGGGTCAAACTTTCCCTCCCAACAGCATAGCCTGAATAGTGTTAACTCATACTACTACAAGTCAACATATCAATACAGATTTTCCACAAAGCCTTTATCCATAATAAATAAAGCATAAGTATTTTAAAAGTTCTTAATGATTTACAGACCGAAATGGATCATCTTTATCCATATGCTCCTGTTTATAATGCTGGTTGACACTACATCGAGAGCTACTCTGGAAACTACAGAGTTGGCATTTGAGAGGTTCATTTTCTTTCTTTTGATGTCTTTTCATCTTACGTGGCTCAGCTGTGTGGTAGTCACAATGCCAGCAGCAGAGGACAGTCCTACCTGACTCTCGAAGTACCTGACGACTGCAGTGTAACACTGTGTCTCCACATTTCACAACAAGGTCAACAGCAACTTGTGGAGAGGGTGTTGATGGAGCTGTCGCAGGTGTTGCTGGCTGGGCATTTGCGGAATCCGGGCTGAGCAACTCCAGAGGTAGGTACTTATCGCTTGTGTTTCCAAGAATAGCTCTGCTTGTTACAATGGAGGATGTTGTCGGTGTCAGAGTTGTTGATACTGTAGTGACTGTTGCTGTTGCTGCACCTGTTCCTGGTGATGTTGTAGTTGTGTGCCTGCTTGGCAGTGGTTGTGGAGGTAATCTTGGCATGGATTGTGGTGGGGTTGATATAGTTGAAGCCATCAAGGATGGAGTATTGTAGGGTACACTGGATACAGAATGTGGAGGGGGATATGGTGAAAGGGATGAAAAGCTGCTCATGGGTCTAGGAGGGAATGTATGGTCACATGGCAATGATCTTTGATATCCATGTGAGCTAGCCAAAGCCATGCTGTGTCTTCTAGCACTTCGCTCAAGGAGTCTCTTCAGATTCTGCTCAAAGATAGAGTTCTGCTCTCTGTTGGCTTCAATGCTGCTGTGCTGCAAGGAGGGTATCGCTGGTGGTACCTGAGCTGATTGGGAGCTGACTGGATTAGCCACACCGGTTGAACCCTGGCCAAGGTGTGGCATTCGTAGTGGCATAGGGGATATTGCGCTGCTATCATAATGAGGTGCAGGGTGACTGATGCTATTTCTGGCAAAGTTGTCTTGATGTTCAGAAGATGAAAAGCTGCGATGCAAAGGAGAAGAATGGAAGTTGGTGTTGACTCCTGGAGACAAACTATGAATGGAAGATGGATATCTAGGGCTGTACAGGACACTGTCATGAACATGGAGTTGGCCACATGAATGGGGTGAAAGCAAGGGAAGATCTGTGCTCGGCGCAGGACTAGGTGACATATAGAGAGGTCTGTGGAGAGTACTGAAATGCGAAGGTAAGTACATCCGATGCCGATCATGCATAACAGGAGTGATAGTATGATGCATGGCTGATGGTGATGAAGACATGACCTGAGATGGCTGCACATTCTGTTCTGAAATGCTAGTTGTAGGGAACCTCCCTGGAAGAGGGACACTATGGATACCTCCCAT
The DNA here is from genome assembly GCA_035222895.1 of Strongylocentrotus droebachiensis. NCBI lineage: Eukaryota > Metazoa > Echinodermata > Echinoidea > Camarodonta > Strongylocentrotidae > Strongylocentrotus > Strongylocentrotus droebachiensis. The sequence goes on along the minus strand of JAVYIG010002836.1, from coordinate 74,993 downwards.
GGGAATACCCCGAGGAGGTGTTGAGTTTCCAAACATGATAGGGGGAACAAGCGGATATGGCATCCTTGGACCTGACTCTGTGCTGGGGACATTGAAACTTGCAGAAGAGGCAGGATGACGAATAGGCTGCCTCTGACTGTTGCCTGGAAATATGGGAGCTTGGACTGAACCTGGTAACTGCATGCGATTTGAAGAGCTCCCTCTAGTGTCTAACATACCTGCGTGATTTCCAGACAGATTACCAGGTGGTGGCAGAGGTTCAACCATGCTTGGTCTTGTCTGCAGGTTGCTCTGTAGGGGAACAGACTGTACTGAGGTAGATGTCATCACAGTTGTTGGGCTGTCATGTCTTGCCTGGGCTCCTGTTTGATCAGGGCAACTTGCACGATGGGCAACAGGGACCGGTTGTTGATGTCGACTCCCACCACCAGGAATAGGATTACTCTGGCTGACAGGGACATTTCCAGACCAAGAAGGCTGCCATGCCTTGCTCATTGAAGCACCCGTTACAGAAGATGTTGTCGCTGTCATTCCTGTTGAAACAGAGGCTGATCGTGTTGTAATTGGTGCTGTAACTGGTGCCTGGCTTCTGCTTGCATTATAGAAGTTTCCACTACTGAAACCAGATGACCCTGGTTGGCTATTGGTAACACCAGGCATCAGGGAAGGATGAGCCCTATCACCCATATGAGATGACGACTGAGCAGAGTTGTGCATTTGACTTTGCTGAGTTTCACCTTGTCTGTTGCCTACAATTGTTTTGTTTGGAGATTTCTCATTTGAATTTGGACCAATAGGATATGAAGCCTGTTTAGTTTGGCTCTGTAACCCAGCTGGATAGCCACTGGTGACATTTCCTGCCAAAAGGGGATTTGGCATCTGTTGGCTGTTTGGCATGGCATTCCTATTTCTGTTTGAAGGTGCATAGTTCATATTAGTTCTATCTGAGTTATCATAAAAACTTGGCCTTGGCGCAAGGGTCTGGTTTGTATTCACATTCGGCATGCTGAAATTATTGGACATGGATGCTTGTTGCCTTTGATGTGCATCAGTACTCTGAGAACCAGCAGAATACGCCAATGATGTTTGATTTGCAGTCTGTGGATTCGCCACACAAGTTTGTGTAGCAGTAACATGCTCTTTTGACATGGGACCAGAAGAGGTTACAGCTGAACAAGTTCTACTTTGCAACCCTTCCATATGCATACTCCTTTGCTGGCCAACAGAAGACGCAGCAAAATTAACCATCCCATTTGGCCGACTACTTGGGGTTGTTGGTTCTGAATAGCGATTCTGTATTGGAGATAAGTCAGCATTAGGTAATCTTCTCACATTACTGTTACTTGATGTACTCCATTGGTGTGTTGGTTGGGATGAAGATGAAGCCGTTGACAGGAATTGATGACCTTGACTGGATCCTTGGGCATTGCTATGAGTGTTTACTTGGTCAGAAGACCTGCGCATTTGCCCCGGTGGAACATCAAAACTTTGAGATCCAGATTGGGATGAATTAGAAACATTTTCTGACGTTTGAGACGATACAGATGTACTGGTTGCTGTGCTAGTTGTCAAAGGAACACTGCGAGGTAGTGGTGTAACTATAGCTGTGACAGCTCTCCTTGTCGGGCTGTCTGTCAAAGTTCCAGCTAGAGATCCAGCGACATCTGACATACCAAGAACTGCACTCACACTGTCATCTGAAGAGCTGAGTAAGCTTCCTGCAGACTGGTCCATCTCTACACCGAAAGTATGAAGTTCATCAATACCATAAAAATTTGATTCATCTGGGTGATCATGCTCAGCATTCTGTACTGCCGCAATCCTTTGTGCTAAATTATGAAAGGGTCTAAGCACGTGTCTGTTTTGCGGCTCGTTTCTTGTCATATTTTGCTGATTACCTTGAGCATAATTCCAATGTGAACTGTGAGAAGCACCAGCTACGACGGAACTTGTTGGATGACATTGTGGACGCAATTCCTGCATATTGCTATTGGTAACCACAGAACTGGATGGTGTAGAAACAAGGGTATTCGGATTTGTCAGGTTAGAAGGCACACTATTATGACTTGAAGTATTATAGTAAGGGAATGAATGGACAGAGGTTCTAGGAACACTCAAAGGAGACGAAGCAATATTAGCATGCTCATTTGACGGCTTATTGCCAAGAGTTGTTCCAGTGGGCAGTACTGATAGGTTCATGTTTACTGTGGAAGGATTTTGAAAATTATTACAATTATTTTCCTGTGGCATACTTCGGCCTGATTGATTTGCAGGTGATCCTCTGTTCGTCCTTGCTTGAGTAGCAGACACAGTCGGATTTTGGGCCGCTGGTTTTGATGAATTCGAGTAAGATGGATATGGTAAGTGGCAATTATTCACAGAGATATCTCTTGATGTTGTCACCACCGATCCTTGAGTAGTTCTTGAAAGTGAAGACTGAGATTTACTCGACTCATCTGGAGTCACTGTCACATCCCCACACTTGTTAGAACTTCCATTAGAAATCTCATTTGTATCTGTAACTGATGCATTTGAGTCTTCCCCATCTATCTGTTTGTTACTCGTAGAGTGCCTCTGGCTACCATCTGAAGTCTCATCACTATTGCCATTTGAGCTCTGCTTATTTTGACCCAACGTTACAACCATTCCTTTTGGTATGCTATTGACATCAAGAGCATCACTGGATGATACTGCAATAGAAATGCCATGGCTGGCCATAAAATCTCCTCCAACACCACGAAGAATATCCCTGAACAAGGACTCATTCTTGATCATGCTGTACTTGTACCGGCATGGTTTAGCTTTTGGTCCTTTACTGTCCGCACCCTCTCCTGAGCATGATGTTTTGTCTTGTTTTGATGAGGTCGCTTTCTTGCTATGTTTGTCCTTCTTGCTGCCACTGGGACTTTCTTTTTCACTGCATGGGGCATTATGCTTGGAATCTGATGCAACTGCGAAAGTAGCATTTGAGGCACTTGGAGATGCAGCTTGATTAAGACTTACAACAACTGGCACCATGACTGGAATTGGAACTGGAACCTGCAGAGGAACATAGGAACCATCTTTGCCAGGGACAACTGGCACTGGAATCGGCATGATCATGGGTCCACCGCACATGAAAGGAAAAGAGCTTCCAGGTCTCATGATGAATGCACTGGTGGGATCAAACTTGGGTGTTGGAAGCACTACATGTTCTTTCCTTTGTGAAGAATTATTCTTTACAGGAAGCACTGACAATACTGCCTGATGCTGGTCTTTTCTCATCACAGGCTTGGGAGCGATGGGTTTGAATTTTTTTCGACACAGGTCTTCCATGGAGGCATCTGCTGAGTCACTCTTTTCAGGTATCCTCTTTCTAGCCGCAACTGCCAATTTCTTCTTCTCACGTGGCTCCATCTTCTTTGATCAATGCTCATCTGCACCAAATATAAAAAGTAAATAAGCATGTCGCTATTATTGAAAATATACGGTAAGAAACAGCATGCCTTTTGATTTCCTATGATCAAATGGCCAGCATCTTAAATTGTGCATAAATCAGTCAAATGACTTTGGGAAAAAAAAATCATCCTACAGTTTTCAGTGATTAATGTAACATTAATCATTACCTAATTATCTCATATCTCCTAATTGGATAACTTGACTCCATTTCTCTTCTTCCGATTCGTTAAAATAAATGATTCATTTTGGTCAATCTAATTAAAAAGGGATCTTAGTTGCAGCGCGCACGCCGATCTGATAATGAATTTTTTAGATCCTGATATCTCCATAATCCTTTGATGATAAATGTTCTTGTTGAACCAATTTCTATCTGTCTATCAGGCTATAGTTCATCCAGACATTGGACAAAGCCCTCCTCAAAACATTTCCATTCTCTTCTGTCTCTAGCTGTCCTAGTCCAAGTTGAACCAATTTGTATTGTAGTAAAAAAAAAATAGATATCATCTGACCATATTATTTAAACAAATAAATTTGTGTAGAATATGATTTTTTTATGAGAAATCATAGATCGAATATCACATTTTCTAATATTTTCAAGATCTCTGCGAACTTTGGTGACCTTCATCATGTTCTGTACTATTTTACTTATATTATAAAGTAATCCAGCCATCGGCATTGCTGATTGGATCTTCGATTTTTCATCAAGTTCATGATCTTATTTAAAGGAATCAACAGAATCACATTTTAGGCGCCCAGAGAGAGAGTGCACTAGCGCCCACATGTAAATTTCTCACATAGATTAATATTATTTCAAATTTTCAGTAAAATCTAACACTTAGTAACAGTCTAATTCATCACACTCCAAGTCCAAATGCAAATATATATTCGAAGTTACACAATAACTAACACAATATCCTACACATGGGACAATAATACATTTTTAGTCGTGTGTCTGTATTGGGCTCCGTTGGCGTGCTACGCAATCTGAATAAACACCAATATTGCTCAGAAAACCAGTTTAAATATACGATAAATTATCAAGGAATAATATTACCGTAACAATATATTCACCTTTTAACAGATGTCTGTTCTAGAACGTAATTATCTTTCGTTATCAGCTTCATTCAGATTCAATCGCCATAAACATTATTGTTAGTCTTTGTGCAATTCGTTGTTTATAGTTATTTTTTTTATTTGTAGCCTAAACACAACACAGCTTCTTCAACGACATAAAATTTAACAATAAGTTCTTGTTCTTCTTGATCAGTGCAGTCCAGTGGCGGATTCGCGGGGGAGGGGGGGGGGGGGGGGTGCCGTGCCCCCTCCCCTGGGAGAAAACAGGTAAAAAACACGTTAATTTTACCTTTTTTTTAATAGATGGGTCCCCTCCCCTCAAGGGGGGGGGGGGGGGGGTGATATTTTCAAATTTCCGAGAGCCAACAAAAAATTGGTGTTCACTACACCCCCTCTCCTCCCCCCCCCCCCAGGGGCTGATCCACGTAGCGATTATTCCGGCCCGGCCCTCCCCCCCCCCCTAGCCCCCCAAAACGATAAAAAATAGGATAATAAAGTAAAGTTAACCTTTATAAAACAAAAAACAAAAGCGCCCCCCCCCGCTTATTCGCCGGCCGGCTGAGTCGGCACTAAATTTTGTATTAAGATTTGGCTACTCCCCCCCCCCCCCTTGACGCCGTCTGGATCCTCTGCAGGCGCGGATCCAGGGGGGGGGGGGCTGACGGGTCAACAACAAAAAGAATTTAAAAAAAAATTCTCACGAATTGGGTGGAAAAAAAAAATAGCGGTCTCACCCCCCCCCCCCCCCCTTATTCACCGGCTGACTGAGTCGGCGCAAAATATTTCCTGAATAATTGGACCAAAAATATTTTCTCACGGATTGGGCCCCCCCCCCCCTCTTCCCGCCGGCTGGATCCGCCACTGCCCCCCCCCCCCCCCCTCTACTCTGCGAATTATCGGCCGGCGCGATTTTCACATTTTCGGGAGCAATACAAAATATAACAAATTAGTGCTTATTACCCCCCCCCCCCCCTCCCGCTTATTCATGGGCTGGCTGTATTGCCGCTAAATATTTTCTCACGAATTGGGCCCCCCTTTGGCCCCTCCCCTACCGCTGGCTGGATCCGCCCATGGTGCAGTCTACCATATGATTTTTCGTTTTCGTATCAACGCACTTATTATTGTATCATTTTACGTTTCATAATCAATGAAATTGAGAAATTATTCCGAAAAAGGTCCAATATTGAAAATGGTCAAGACCCCCACCCCTTTTTTCCCTTCTCTCTCTCTCTCTCTCTCTCTCTCTCTCTTCGGTCAAATAAATGGCCTATATTATATTGCTAATGTGCTTATATGTCGTGTATCATATTGAGCAACCCCAAATCTAATTCTTTTCATAACTATGATGATTTGGTTGATAGGATAGAGTTATACGGAAGTATCAGTATAGAATGTGAAATGATGTTCAATGAATCGCGTACGGATGTAATATAGAGAATAAAGAGAGCAATTATCAACTCAATACATCCCAAAATATGAAATAAACTGGTCACATAAAAATTATAATTAGGGCTTTAAAATGGGTATTTTTCAAGGTATAGAAACGAAAAAGCAATAGGTAACAAGAAATTAACATTGCAGGATAAAATTCAATCAGCGTCATTCAAAATTGGAAAATGATATTGGAGCTGACCAATCTTTAGGTTTGTGACATAACAGTGGCGGATCCAGGGGGGGGTTGGGGGGGTTGCAACCCCCCCTTGGGCGGCCCAAAAAAAAAAAAAAAAAAAAAAAGGAAAAAAAAAGAAAAAAAGAAAGAAAAAAAGAACGCACGCTGGAGAGAAACCCTTTCAAGTGCAAATATTGTGAGAAGATATTCAACTCATCTGGTAACTTAACCAAACACATGATAACTCTGGATATAACTATGTATTAAACTGTTACTTGATTTAAAAAGACGTTATCATGCACTGCTTTTTATGGTCTCCATTGTGTTAATAGATGCCAGGAAAACATCACTTACGGGGTTCAAATAAACACCCCCCAAAAAATCGGCTCGCCGCTTCGCGGCTCGTGGACGATGCTCCGCATCGTCATTATTTTGGTCAAACCCCCCCCCTTAGCAAAAAGCTAGATCCGCCCCTGCATAATAGGCCTATACCTATATCATTACAAATGATGCGGCCCCGATTGGGGTAACTGGTATAGGCCTACTGTCTTGCCATCGTTATAAGTACATGCATCGCGAACGGGTGCCGATTTCTGGTTGAATCAAAACAAGCAGCATGTCCGCTCACTGAGGCGCGATGTCTCAGTGGTACGGTCTCATAAACGGGAGATCATGGGTTCGAAACCAATTCGATGCGCTATAGTGCCCTTTGCTAAGGCAGTAATCCTCATTTCCAAGTCCGTCGGTCCCCTCAGTTGCTTATATATTTACAAGCCCCCCCCCCCCAATAGGGTACTCGTATATTCCCTCCCTGTCTCATTGCAGGACTGCCAACATTTCTGAACTTCCCTTTCAAGGGCTTTTCGCGGGCTTTTCCTGCCTCGGAGACCTCCCTAAATTCGGAACCCTGCTCAATATACCCCTATGTGTATTCAAGTTAATTTATAACCCCAATTTGTAATTTCTCAGGAGTCCAAAGAGAGAGAGAGAGAGAGAGAGAGAGAGAAACACCCCCTTTTTAATATTTTATAACCCCCTTTAAAAAAAAAATCAGGAACCCTAAGAGGAATAAAAAATACACCCCCTTTTTTTTATACGATTCTCGGGCCGGACTTTGTCGCGCGAAAAGTACCCCTTTACCGGAGATTTTGGGAACACGAATGCGGTCCCTCCGACCCCGGAGTGGGGTGGGGGCGGGCTTACAAGCATGCACATACTAAAGTCAAGTAAAACAAACCAACCAACCAAATATCCAGGAAAGATTGACATTGGCGATGATTCATTGCATGCATGGTTAAAATAATAGCGAGCTTTCGATTTTAGGCACCCGACGTCGGCTACTACGCGTGACGTCATATTTATCCCCTGCGCATGCGTGAGCTTCTGGGCACACGTTCCCTTCCAAATCACCCGACGGGAGTCTGGGGCAATTTCCGTGAATCGCCGTCGCCGTGAAAACGTCAACGTGAGTGTAGTTTCATCACCTTCTTTTATGTTATTCTTTGTTTTTATTATTCTATTATTTCCTCTTGCTATCTTTTGTTTCTTCTTCTATCACCTTTTCTTATGGAATTATTTCTTTTATCATTCTATCACTTTCACTTTCTGTCTTTCCTTATGTTATTCTTTGTTTCTTCCTTCTATCACCTTCTCTTATGTTATTCTTTGTTTTTATCATTCCATCACTTCCTCTTTCTATCTTTCCTTATGTTATACTTTGTTTCTTCCTTCTATCACCTTTTCTTATGTTATTCTTTGTTTTTATCATTCTATCACTTCCTCTTTCTATCTTTCCTTATGTTATTCTTTGTTACTTCCTTCTATCACCTTCTCTTATGTTATTCTTTGTTTTTATCATTCCATCACTTCCTCTTTCTATCTTTCCTTATGTTATTCTTTGTTTCTTCCTTCTATCACCTTCTCTAATGTTATTCTTTGTTTTTATCATTCTATCACTTCCTCTTTCTATATTTTCTTATGTTATTCTTTGTTTGTTTCTTCTATCACCTTCTCTTATGTTATCCTTTGTTTTTATCATTCTATCACTTTCTGTCTCTCCTTATGTTATTCTTTGTTTCTTCCTTCTATCACCTTCTCTTATGTTATTCTTTGTTTATATCATTCTATCACTTCCTCTTTCTATCTTTCCTTATGTTATTCTTTGTTTCTTCCTTTTATCACGTTCTCTTATGTTATTCTTTGTTACTTCCTTCTATCACCTTCTCTTATGTTATTCTTTGTTTTTATCATTCCATCACTTCCTCTTTCTATATTTTCTTATGTTATTCTTTGTTTGTTTCTTCTATCACCTTCTCTTATGTTATCCTTTGTTTTTATCATTCTATCACTTTCTGTCTCTCCTTATGTTATTCTTTGTTTCTTCCTTCTATCACCTTCTCTTATGTTATTCTTTGTTTATATCATTCTATCACTTCCTCTTTCTATCTTTCCTTATGTTATTCTTTGTTTCTTCCTTTTATCACGTTCTCTTATGTTATTCTTTGTTTTGATCATTCTATCACTTTCTGTCTTTCCTTTTGTTATTCTTTGTTTATTCCATCTATCACTTTCTCTTATGTTATTCTTTGTTTTTATCATTCCATCACTTCCTCTTTCTATCTTTCCTTATGTTATCCTTTGTTTCTTCCTTCTATCACCTTCTCTTATGTTATTCTTTGTTTGTAATCATTCTATCACTTCCTCTTTCTATCTTTCCTTATGTTATTCTTTGTTTCTTCCTTTTCTTTTTTTATGTTTTTGTTTTATCATTTTAACTTTCAATTTTTGTCATCCTCATTTTATTCTTCGTATCAGATTTTGGCGCACTGTGGTTTTATTAACTGATTTAATCACCTGATCTAAAAAATTGGTCACGTGACCGACGAAAGCACCGACGCGAAAAATCGAAAGCACTGCCGCGAAGGGAACGGACGTGAGCTGCGCAACGTCTCCACGCTCCAGTACCTCGTAGTAGCCGACGTCGGGTGCCTAAATCGAAAGCTCGCTAATGCAATCCGACCGCCGACCTCATATGCAGGATTGGTCCCATTTATATTGACTCTATACAGTGCGTCCCAGAAAAAACGAAACCGAGAAGTATTGATGTTTTATCAAAACTTAATTACAACCATAATTAATGAATGATACATATTTTGAAAGCTTAGAGTCTCCTCTTTCAGTTGATGCTACTCACGTGATGCATATTTTACGCATGATCGAGTGATTAAAAGCAATTTGAAGGAAGGAAACCAAAAAGTAATTTGGCGGGCGGTATCTGAATTTCAAATAAAAATTTATATTTCTAGAAAGTTAATTTTCTGCTCTTTCATAATTATCCTCAATAACAAAAATGAGCCAGGAATAACAAAGTTCTGTTTAATCACGGCAGAGGTTTACGGTACACCATGTGTAAAGTCCTCGAGCCAGTCGAGGGACTGAGGAAAGTAGATAGAAAATAGAAGTGAAATGGAAAGGCGAGAAAGTGGAGGTTGGAAGGAAGAGTATCTTTCGGAAGTGAGTATAGTCCTGAAAAGGACTGTAAACCAGAAAGTTGTAGGCAGGATGAGAGGTTTTTGAGTAGAAGACTGGATTGAGTTGGAGAGTTGAGTAGGCGAGTAGAGTTGCAGAGCAGGAGCAAGAGAGTAGGCTCGACGTTTCGGACAGGTTGACTGTCCGTCTTCAGGAGTGAGTGTTCGCTTGGCGTGCGGGGGTCCTTATGGCGTGAATGCGGACTTGGAAGGATACTCTTCCTTCCAACCTCCACTTTCTCGCCTTTCCATCTCACTTCTATTTTCTATCTACTTTCCTCAGTCCCTCGAGGACTTTACACATGGTGTACCGTAAACCTCTGCCGTGATTATTCATACCACCATGCAAACCTTCAAACATCATCAAAGTTCTGTTTGTTTAAAGTAGCCCTTACATTTTCATAATTTTAACAAACGAATTCGTTTTCACTGGGTGCCTGCCGTAGCAAAAAGCAGATTTGACAAAAGACTTATAACTCCGTTTCGTTGACAACCAGCCATGCATGAAGACTCTCGTCTTTTGTCAATTTTGCTTGTTGCTACTGCAGGCAGCCAGTGAAAACGAATTCGTTTAATAAAATTATGGAAATGCAAGCACTACTTTAAACAAACAGAACTTTGTCATTCCTCGCTCATTTTTCCTGATTAAGGTGTCATATGAAAGGGCAGAAACTCAAATTTCTAGAAATGTGAATTTGTTTTCGAAATTCAGATACCGCCCGATCAAATGTCTTTTTGGTTTCCTTCCTTCAAGTTGCTTTTAATCACTCATGCGTGAAGTATGCATTATCTGAGTAGCATCACATGAAAGAGGAGACACTAAGCTTTTCAAATATGTATCATTCATTAATTATAGTTGTGATTAAGTTATGATAGAACATCGATACTTCTCGGTTTCGTTTTTTTCTGGGACGCACTGTGTAGTCTTCATGGTTGCACCCTGCTGCTAACCTACAACTAAAATTGTATAACATGCAGTGAAGGGTATTGTCAATATTTATGCGAATGTTAGTACAATAATTGTCCGAATGTCAATTCCCCCATCCCATAAATATATGTGTCGGGTCATTGATTTCAGATGGTATTGTGTTTAATAAGAATAATTTTGCATTAATTCTATAAATAGGCCTAACTAGCAGGTTAGAAAATTGAGCTTTTATCAACAAAATAAAATGACCATATCGACATCGCGCTTCTTATATTATGTCCAGTGACATTTAGTGGATCTGTATAGCATGGGCCACCAGCCAGTTTTATAGGGCGCATCGTTAGGAGGGGGCCCAGCCGCCCCAGCCGATCTTAAAAGTCAGATGAAGTTCTAATTTTTAGGGCCATCGATTGATGGGAGCCGGTTTGCCTATCATTTTCCTTTTCACTTCGCCTTTCCACTGTCCCTTTCTTTCCCTTTTCAATTTTTAAGGTGGCACGTACGTCTCTAATAATTTTACAGCTACTCCACTGCAACATATTATTGTGTTGCATTCGATAAATGACGAAAGGTGGACCGTGTCGAAGTTTATTATGCACTGAGAGGCTATGAAGCGCCCGTGAACAAACCCCCTCCCGAGAACATCCAATCCAAGTTTCTTTGTAAAACTATGCACTACAAATTAATGACAGTTAAATTTGAAGGAGCACAAGCTTCGCTAACCAACCCTCTTATCAAATCACATTTTGAAGAAAAGTATTGGTATAAGATAGTATAGTCGAGACTGTCGAGTACGTCGATATCTCTTTTTTTGTTGTTGCTCTACCCCACCACTGCCCCCTCTCTTATACTTGCCCTCTCTAGCTCTTGCTTATTCCCTCCCCCTTCTCTTCTCTTTCTCTCCCTCTCTCCCTCCCTGGCTCCCTCTACCTCAGTCCCCCCCCCCACTTAGGGGTCGGAATGACCGCATGCGTGTTGCCAAAATGTCCGGTAAAGGGGTACTTTTCGTGCGACAAAGTCCGGCCCGAGAATTGTAAAAAAAGGGGTGTATTTGACTTTTCAACCGGAGATTTCTTTAAAAAGGGGGTGTTTTTTTTTCTTTTCTCTAATCTCTTTGGACTCCTGAGAAATTATTCCGAATTTAGGGGGGTACATTGAGCATTTTTCGTGATTTAGGGGGGTCTCCAAGGCAGGAAAAGCCCGCAAAAAGCCCGCGAAAGGGGGGTTCGGAAATGTTGGCAGTCCTCAGATAGGGGGTGCTTTGAAAAAGAGGGAACGAGCATATGCGTACCCTAACTGAGTGGGGGGGGGGGGGGGCGGGACCTCAGTATCTCTACCTTCCTCTCTCTCTCTCCCTCTCTCTCTCTAACTTGCATGTAGGCGTATATGCTAATTCATTTTTTTTCTTGTCAGTTTTTTTACCTTCAGACAAGTACCCGAAAACTTGAACAAAATAAAACAAAACTAAAAACAAGAACAAAAACAACGACGAAAAGCAAAAACATCAAAGGACCACATTCATCATCTTTGTAAAAGTAGCCCCGCCCCCTCCTAAGCTTTGCGGATTCCTACAGCATTTCTATTCTGAAGAAAAACCTGAACGCAAATAACGAACATAAACATGAGGGGAAAATATGAACACAAAATCAAAAGAGTGGACTAAATTCTATAAATAACGCAGTGACAATACACTGATATGTTCCACAGAATGATCTGTAGTAGGACCTTCCGGGTGTGACCTATTGCCCCAAATATAAACTGCAGTTTTTATATTGACCAGTGCAGTACCATTGATCAGTACTGAAACACACTACTCTGTAAATTGGCAAAGCTGACCTTTCACGATTGATGAGCAAGCTCTGAGAAAATAGAAAAGGATGCGAAGTAAGATGAGGAAACCAACAGTCATTTGCAGTTCAGTGCCTACATGTTCGAACCGTAAGTAATGTCACTTCGTTTATTATGTAATATAAACCGTAAATGATGTAGAATGTTCTGTTTCGCTGATTTGAATGGAAATGTAATAATTGTTATCATGCGATGTTTGGCCTTTGGAGTAATGGAGTATTATTATGCTGCTGTATGGCTACGCGTGATCCCCAGTGTGTGTTGCAATGTTGTGTGTGTATACTGTATATGTGTAATGTATTGATACTGGAGGGGTGTAGTGCCGGAGCGGAATATTTACTTACTGGGCCTAAATCTTAACTACGCAATATAAACGACTATAATACGGTTTTATCCTACCATAGGCTGGATACTATACTGCTTGAAGTCTGTCTCAAGAAGCACTTGAAGTGTTGCTCGTTGAGTGGAGCTCCACCGTCGCTTGTAGTAGTAGACAGAAGAGACAGAAGAGACAGGCAATCAACAGTGTTTGTCGCGTGCCAGTCTCAGGTTCAATCTCATGTTCCCAGTAATAAACACGCCCGCGGAAACTACCGCGGGTGTCGCCTAATGCGGGACTTACGCGCATATGCCGCCAGAGCCGTAGTGGCTAAGGCTGAACCACTACATTATTCCCCACTTAATGAGTTTAAAGCCCAACTTAAAACTAAACTAAAACTAACTTAAAACTACTCCCGTACCGCAGTGCGGGGTCACGCCGTTCCCGCTGGCGGATGGGTCAAGGACCCTCCCTGCCAGCACCGGTGAAGTCTTGGCCTTTCCAGAGGGCGGGCGCCTTTATCATACCTGAAAATATACTGTATTCCAAAATTTGGTACCGGAAATATTATGAAAAATACATGTGTATAGAGACCCAATCCCATAGCCATAATAGTTTCCATTCTGGTTACAAACAGAAATATACCAGTTAACCCTTACCGTGCCGGTGTCACGTGTAAATGACAAAGAATAGCAGTCCTGACACGGGCGTAAGGGATTAACCGGGGCATTACAGTCATAAAGAAACAGAAATATACCAGTTAACCCTTACCGTGCCGGTTATACATAATGACAAATTGCAAAACGTCTTGGCACGGGCATAAGGGATTAACCGGGGCATTACATTAAATTCCCAAGGTGACCGAGCATGAGAGTGAGTGATCAACATAAACGATGAATGGCAATAAGTGTGCAGAAAAGGGGAAGAGCCCAATGGCTCCCCATTCCCCAAGTGCAGTTTGGATGGTACAATGTCCAGAAACTGGGCAGTCCCACATGAGAGCCAAACGGCTCCCTACAGGCAGTCCAAACGGTGCATATAAGAAGTATTAGAATGATAAAAGCAGATCACTGAAATCAGATGGAAAATGATATAGAAGGTGAAAACACTTCAACAAAATAAGATTACATTCTCTGGGCCACTCGGCCCCCCGGGGGCACAATAGCCACTGCCGGCAAGTTCCTGATATCATTTAGGGCACCCAGGCCCACAACACCATCAAGCAGATCCAGAGGAATTACTCCCCCAAAACATAATCATATTCTGTAAACAAAAGTGAACTAAAATATATATATAACAAACATGTTCTTTCCCCCGATCAAACATGATCCGAGGAATCCAAAATGGAACCGGCACCATGTCCTTGCGGACGAGCCGTTGTGAATGGCTTTGATAGTGAACCATAATATATATTTAAGACAAATATGTTATTTTCCCCGATCAAACACGATCCAAGGAATCCAAAATGGGAGCCTGTGGGTGGGCTGGAAAAGGGAAAGGTCCTTACTCTGGAGCCCTGGACTCCCAACAACCCTACATCTCACCCGCTTCCCACTAGAAGGGGGCACCACGGTCGTCCTAGCGACACAAACTCCCTGGATACAGGCTGCCCTGGAATCCGTTCCATAGTACATATGTACCTCCTCCCCCCCGACAATAACATTAACTACCTGGACAAAGGGACCGACCGAAGAGTCAGGCGGGTCACTAACATTATTTACCTTGACAAAGGGACCGACCGAAGAGTCAGGCGGGTCACTAACATTATTTACCTTGACAAAGGGACCGACCGAAGAGTCAGGCGGGTCACTAACATTATTTACCTTGTCCAAGGGACCAACCGAAGAGTCAGGCGGGTCACTAACATTATTTACTTTGTCCAAGGGACCGACCGAAGAGTCAGGCGGGTCACTAACATTATTTACACTAGTATTCACTGATTGTAGGCCTCTTGGTTTCCAGATCGGAGATCGGCCTCGCTCTCCGACCCCTCCAGGTTTTCCGGAACTTCAGCCACGGGAGATAGAGAGCAGGCATGGGACAGCATAGAAACCTCCAAAGACTTAACAGTCTTCAAGACTTCCGCCAACATACTATCCATGTTGTCCATGCGTGTCCTCAAACTGGAGAGTTCTTTCTTCACTCCACTCATGTCCACCTTCAGACTGCCTATGTCCTTCCCTTGAACCTCAAGAAGGGTGCTGACATTCCCCCGGTCCGCCGCCGGAGCCGGACGGGGAACATCTCGACCCGTGGAAACTGTTGGGGAACGATAGGGTTGCCTATACCGATAAATCCCCGGCTCCTCAACTGTATCATAACTGTCCTTCCCCCGGTCCTCCACAGGAGCCGGACGGGGAACATCTCGACCTGTGGAAACTGTTGGGGAACGATAGGGTTGCCTATACCGATAAATTCCCGGCTCCTCAACTGTATCATAACTCTCTGCCTCCTGATTGTACAGGCAAGTCTGCTGCACCTGCTGCCGAGGAGCTGGATATAAACGGCGGGGCTCGCTCCCGTACACAACACGCTGAGTGTGTTGTGCCCACCTGATGGCCTCCAGGGCCTCTTCAACGGACTTCGGGCGTTTATTCAGAGCGGTCAAACCCGCCGCCTTATCCGTACAACCCTGGCATAGCTGCAATACCATCTGAGTGCCGTCACCCCTTTGGTCAGACCCAAAAGCTTCACAAAACAAAGCCTGGAGCCGGTCGGACCACCCAAGGAGGGACTCCTCCGGGAGTTGGCGAGCCGTCCGAAACTCGGCTATGGCCTCCTCCGGAAATCGGGTAGCCCCAAACCGACGCCCCATCGCTGTCAACATCGGGTAATACGACTCAGTGCCCATATCCCGAAGATTGGAAAAACAATCCAACGCAGACCCTTCCAGACACCAGCCCAGAGCATCCAAACACTCCCTCGGACTCCAGTGGCACGACGCCGCATAGCTCGTGAATTTCCTGAGAAAGGAATGCCAACTAGTCCTCCCATCAAAACTAATCGACCTCGGCAGACGGGGGGGGCCAATCGCGGCGCCCCTGCGGCCTGTAATCCCCCTGACCCCCTGGTGGGGATTCCCTAGAAGAGGGATATACATAACTATCACGTGGGGGCACCCCGGAATACGGACCAGAATTGGTAGGAGGGGATTCCCTAGAAGAAGGATATACATAACTATCACGTGGGGGGACCCCGGAAAACGGACCAGAATTGGTAGGAGGGGATCCCCTAGAAGGGGGATAACCATAATTACTCTGTGGGGGTTCCCTGGAAGGTAGAGTCCTATCTTCCCTAAGCCAGTAGTCGGCGGAGGGCTCGGCTGGGGAGGGCTCGGCCGGTTGCGGCGAGCTCCTAACCTGTGATTCAGCCGCCGACCCGGCTATAGGCCCAGCTGGGCCTCCACCCGAAGGCGGGGGGTACACTGTATGTTTATAGGGAACAGGATCCGGAATTGGGGCTCGGGACTCGGGACTCGGGACCGACTGGGTTTGCTCAGTCTGGGTTAGCTCAGTCCCCACCCCCTCCCCCTGTGCCTGCTCAGCCCGATCCGCCTTCCTATAAGGCTCAAAATCAAATAGATGCAACAGGTCCTTAGCTTCATGGAGACGAGGACACTGCAAAAATAACTCCTCCGTTAAGCTCCCACACTGCTCCCTCCACGTCAGAATCTTGTGGGACTTAGTTCTATCCACAACGGCCAGTAAGGCCTCTTCAGTCCCATAATTCACCTTAACCTTCTCTGTGGCCATAACCAGCTGTAAACCAGCAACGATTATATAACCAAATGAAGAAAGAAAAACAACATTCAATACCCAACAATCCCTCCTTCTTGCTTACTTACTAACGTACGTATAGTTCCTTCAAGGAAAATACTTCTTGCTTACTTACTTAGTTTCTTAAAGGAAAATACTTGCTTACTTACTTAGTTTCTTACAGGAAAGACCTATTGCCTACTTAATAACTTACTTAGTTTCTTTCATAATCTTACTTAGTTTCTTACTAAAAAATTCCTACTTAAACAACCCTATACCCATAGTATACCTCACCGAAAAACACCGTGGAATTATCTCCACGGTAATAATACTTCGGCGAGAGGGTTGAAACTAATTTAATGACTCCTACTCACTACTACTACTCTACTCCTACTTAAACAACCCTATACCCATAGTATACCTCACCGAAAAACACCGTGGAATTATCTCCACGGTAATAATACTTCGGCGAGAGGGCTGAAACTAGTCTAATTAGAGCCTACTAAGTTCTACTTAAACGACCCTATACCTCACCGAAAAAGAACACCGTGGAATTATCTCCACAGTATAAAACTCTGGCGAGAGGATCACAACTACAAAAAACGGCTGTACAACCAGTCTAGCGAGTAGAAAAAAGTGGGCAAATTTAAGTACAAAAAAAATGACCGAAACCGATGCCAAAAATCGAAATACGGCCGGAAAAATACCAACGAGTCCCTAAAAAACTATCCTACAACCCCAAGCAGACAAGAAATGAAAAACTAAGAGCTTATAAGGCTCTACAGCAATAACCAACTACAAACGGGGAATAAACAAGCTTACAAGGCCCCACGAATTAATTTACCAAAATTGAAAATCCCTTAAGTACACGAGTGAATGAAAACAAGATGGCGTCACCCACACGTGTGCTACAAAAAAAAATATCTCGCGCAAGTCCGAAAAGAACGATCACGCCATTGTAGTGCCGGAGCGGAATATTTACTTACTGGGCCTAAATCTTAACTACGCAATATAAACGACTATAATACGGTTTTATCCTACCATAGGCTGGATACTATACTGCTTGAAGTCTGTCTCAAGAAGCACTTGAAGTGTTGCTCGTTGAGTGGAGCTCCACCGTCGCTTGTAGTAGTAGACAGAAGAGACAGAAGAGACAGGCAATCAACAGTGTTTGTCGCGTGCCAGTCTCAGGTTCAATCTCATGTTCCCAGTAATAAACACGCCCGCGGAAACTACCGCGGGTGTCGCCTAATGCGGGACTTACGCGCATATGCCGCCAGAGCCGTAGTGGCTAAGGCTGAACCACTACAGGGGGTTCGGACACTCAAATCTCGTTCTCAGCTCCGGCGACGCGGTAGAAATAGGAAAAATTGGAGGATGGGGGTACTAGTCCGAAATACATTAGACCTACATGTATATCTTACGATGTTATCTGCGTCCTGTTTATCAAAAGTGATATTATCTACCACTTTTCATGAAAAGATCTGTTTGTGAATTGTGATCTGTCATAATGAATAAATTAAATAATAATTGACTGAGCTGAGATCAGTCAGTAGGGAGGCCAATGCCCGGGCGTAAGGCTTCTACGCCTACGATTTGTGCGCTCGTCGCCCACTTCAAAAAATTAGCAGAGGGAAAAAAATGATGTAAAAAAAAAAATGATGAAAATAAGAAAAGAAAATACAATTATACATTTCACAACATACCTATAATCACGGATCTGTAACAGTCTTTCACCATTTGTTGACGATCTTGCAGATTTTGACGTATTTGAGTCCAATAATTGTCGTAGCAGAACAACTTTACGGACGCGCATCACAGACTAAGAAAATCCTAGAGGGCGTAGAGGTTTGCTCACTAAAAACCTTCTCATTGGCTGAAGGTAGACCCTAAAAATATGGGATCCGTTTTGAGTAAAGAACTTTTGATAGAGATCAACATTTCAGATGTTCACAATTGCCACTTCTAACAACTAGAAAATATAAAGAAAAAAGATTATATCTTTTTAAATACAGAATTTTACAAACTGAACATGCGAAGGTAGATAGAGTACGATGATTATGTCAATCTTGCGTTGGTTTGAGCCCTATAGCTACAGCCATCTCAAAATGAGAAGGAAAACTGTGACCGGTGACGTCATTGTTCGCGCCAAAAATAAAGGGTATTGCGACATATGTCTGAGCTCCACTGAGCCTCCGGTCAGATCGTGCGCAAAGCGTAGTCTTATTTATAGACCCTAGTACCTTATTCTCACAGCACTAGATTCGAGTGTCGTGCAGTAATGTATGAGAAGTGTTAAAAAAGATATTTAAGTAAAAAAAAAAGTCTACAAGAGCAGTCTATACTCCAATTGAGAATTGAAATGAAAGCCATGATTTGAAGGTGTGTGTTGTATGTAGGCTTGAGTCGGTACGGTCGATCACACCGGGACCCGACCGTTGCCGTCGGGTCCCGGTTTCGTTTTTTGAGAACCGACGCTCCGAAAAAAATAATGAAATATGTAAGAAATTGCAGTTTTGCACACCACTAAAATCATTCCACCTTGAAACTTAAGTATTTAATTGTTACCAATCATATTCTAGCTCATCCTGAATCAATCCGAACTGCTGATATAAATATGGGTTGCAATTAAAGCAGTTCGCCCCATGGGGTTGTTGTTGCCAGCTGCTAGCTAGCTACTGTACTGGCCGGGTCTCTCGGCAGGATTAATAAATCAGGTTGAAAGAAACATTAATGTTTGAATAATAAAACGGCTTTCTAAAAAGTACTTCTTTACAACATACCGATCGAATAATTTTTAAAAGACAAAATGGATATTATTTCTTTGATTTTGAACACTGCATGCTTCTTTTAAAAGCTGAAAATTACTTGGTAATCACAAGAAGTTTCGATACGGATAGCTGTTGCAAGGCAAGTTCAGACTAGTCTCGGAAAAATGCGCAGTGCTCCTCGTAGTAATCCGTGCCAGAACGAACCCAAACAAAGACGTGATCGTAACGAGAAAAAATCATTAAAAACTACGAGAGCACAATTGGAAAGACAACTACTCAAAATTATCGTAAGCAGATACATAACTTGGAGGAATAATACAATAGTTGTCCAAGAAAAGCCACAGAAATGGTGATATTTAAGGAGTTACTATAGGTACAATCATTATCGGAATGGGCCTGCTGATATGTCCGAATTACACGTTATTTGGTTTCTAGCCTCGTGTTCTAACACGAGGCTAGAAACCAAATAACGCCCTCTACGGTAAAAAGCAGTATAACAAAGTATTCGAGTATTTGCAGCAAGCCCCTTGCGATAAAAATGTACCCAGTTACTCCTCGATTATCACAATTTCTTTGGCATTTCTTGGGCGATTATTGAATTCTTTGTCCAAGGTATTTATCTGATTATCGTAATTTTGAGCAGTATAGTTGTCTTTCCAATTGTGCTCTCGTAGTTTTTAATGATTTTTTTCTCGTTACGATCACGTCTTTGTTTGGGTTCGTTCTGGCACGCATTACAGCTAACAAGGAGCACTGCGCATTTTTCCGAGACTAGTCTGAACTTGCCTTGCAACAGCTATCCGTATCGAAACTTCTTGTGATTACCAAGTAATTTTCAGCTTTTAAAAGAAGCATGCGGTGTTCAAAATCAAAGAAAAAATATCTATTTTTTTTTTTTTAATTATTCGATCGGTATGTTGTAAAGGAGTACTTTTTAGAAAGCCGTTTTATTATTCAAACATTAATGTTTTTTGACCCGATTTATTCAACCTGCATGAATCAAAATGGCGGCTCGATCGTTGTCTTTCTATTTTTGCTCCAGTTTTTTTACTTTTAGAGGTACGATAATGGCACTAAACATCGCCAATCATGGATAAAAATAATGTCAAATGGAAGAATATACCGATCTGTGCCGAGGTATGCATGTGTTGATTTATTTGACTGATAAAAAAGGTCACTTTTAAGGGACATACTGATGATATGCGCTTTTTATAGAGGCAAGTGACAAATCCTGCGAGCTGATTTCGGGACACCGGGTCCCGATCGGTGCAAGGCCGTCGGGACCCGGTTTATGAAAATCCCGACATGACTCAGGCCTAGTTGTATGATACATGGTTAGTGAGTGTGTATGTTACGTATAGCGAAAGGGAGAGAGAGAGAGAGAGAGAGAGAGAGAGTGAGAGAAATGCGCTATGCATGCTGCTGTCCTATTGTACTCCGCGTTGTGTTCGCTGCAAGATGGATGTTAATTGGACCTCGTAACTTCTCGATCGTTGATAATAAGGAATACTCATGAGGAAATCAAATTATTGGAATACACATCTAAGGTAAATATCAATGAATTATATACATTTATTTCCTGCCAATTTTGATATCTCTTCTTCATTTTTGAACCATCGCCTTCGGCTCGTAGTAGTAGAAGATGTAATCGTTCGCACATTGATGGCTGGATTTCAGCCTGCATCGGGGCTTGCCTAGCCTGTGTCGGTGTGTACGTGTGCGACCGATTCAAGGCTAGCCGCTGTTGAGTGATTGCACTTTCGCGCGAAGTTTTAAACTTCATCATGAACTTTGTCCGGACAATGACACGCCCATTCCCTCGGGCCTGTCTAATTGTCAACGTAATTTCGCGACATGAATTTATCTGTTTCAAGGCTCTTGCGTACGGCCAAGGCGTAGAAGGAAGGGAGTGTTTACAAGCTGGATATCTCCTATTTTATGGAACTTCTGGAGTCGGCAGATGGGTGAGTTTTCTTAGTGAAAGTAAATGCTTTCTTTTAATCTTTGTTTTATTTTAAACAAATTCGTAATTAAAAAGTTAGATTTGGGCATTTGCCTCCCTACAGTCAGGTCAATGATGTCAAAATCATTTCTAATGATTCTATTGAACTTTATTAGGGGTTGTGTGTTTTTGCTCAAATTTTGGACAATTCAATAAAGGTCAAGCTGTCATGTTTGCCATTCGATTTTATGGAAAAGTACAATTTTCAAAATTACTTTTGAAAGATTCATGACAACATGAAAATGAGTGTTTGGAAATGGATCCGGGCTCACCCAATCCAGCAAAGCATGAAGAGTCATAGACCGAAAGCTTCAGTCTCTCTAATCGTCGGTTGTTCCACTGAGACTACGTCTTGCTCCACTAGACCTCCGATTATCGAGACTAAAGTATGGCCTATCGGGACTGTGAGATTAGAGTGACCGAACAGAGATGAACGAAATGCTCTGAGGTTTTTCACTTTTTACGTCTTCATCATATCTAATTTTGCAGCAATACTACAGCCCCAGTTATCTATACAATAACGAAAACTTAAATATATACTTTGACTTACGATAGCTTGCTTATTCAGCTCCAAAATAGATTTTTTGCATTCGAAAAAGACTTCTCGTCAGCGGGATTGCCAGTCAGCCATCTTGAATTGAGTATAATGAATATTCATTATAAAGTTTCCAAAAAGGTCGATAGACTCCACCCCCAATGACCTATCACAGATATACGTGCACGCGCACGTAAGTGAGCCCATAGAGATCCTGTAAGATAATAAAGACCCCCTGATCGATGTGTTCGTTAATAATACAGCTAGTCCGTTGACCCGGAAATATATCTTGCGGGTCATAGATCACAGTTCAAGTACGGCGAAAGGTACAGCTTGACGAAAATGGGACAATTCGTATAAGTAAGTCCATTAATTTCATATTTGGAGAAGAGGTCATTTAAAAATATGTAGTGTAAATAGGAGAACACTACTTAAAGTCTTAAACCTATTTTACATCTGAATTAGAAATCAGAAAATAAGATCTAAATAAAGAAAAATCGGGGAGAAAATGTTGTGGACGAAAAGATGTACATCGCTGGCTCTAGCTACCCCCACGGTACGAGATCTCTGTTGTACCGTCTGTATATGGGGAATGTCAACAAATGTCAGTTTTATTAAAGAAATGACCCATATCAGACGGTTATTTCTGTCTAGAAGAGTCGATGCTAATGCGTATATAACACACTAATGCACGCAATAAAGACGATGTGGCTGATAGGGACACGTAAAACGGATGGAATTCACAGAAATGACCATTTGAAACGGAAAATGACCATTTGAAACGGAAAATGCAATTTCGAACGGAAAGTCGCGGAAAACCCCTTTCACTTCAAAACTCTTTTCACTTTGAAAGTTTTTATTTTTTCAAGAAGAAAATCTTAAAACTTACACTTTTTTTGCGATTTGTTATGCAGTGAAAAAATGTCGGGCCTAAAATCATGGTTAATAACTCTGAATATTTAGCGATATTCGTCAGATTCTTAGGAGACAGGGCGCTGCCATTTTGTTTCGCTGGACCATTAGAGATCGTGACACAAAACACGGTACAAATAGCAGCGAATCAATCCTATTATGCCAGCTAGGCGTCATACTAGACGTAATACTAGGCTCACACACACGCCAGCAGCGGGCGCTAAGTGCGGCGAGATTGTACACACGTTGTTGTACAGTTCGCTATCAGTGGCAAAACGGAATTCACAGAATTCCAGATTTTCTGAAACGTAAAAAGCCATTTTTTAAAACAGAAAATCAGTGTCCCTAGGCTGATCAGCAAGTTTGACAGTAGACTCACGATTTGAATTTTTATAAATTATTCTTTCTTTCATCGGTAAGTTGAAAAAAATTGTATTTTGCTGCTATTTAGGTGTCATCAATTGTCTGTCACTAATGTACCAATTTTTAGTGGAATCGGTTGAGTTTTGTACTGTGGTGTTTGAAATGTTGAGAATCATCAGATAGCCATCCCTCTTCCAGATTACATCTCGCAGAAAGGTAGAGCTACAAGAAGTCAACATCATCTTCGTTTCACCAGACTTGGTACATCCTCTGATTCTTACAAGTACAGCTTCTTTCCTCGTACCATGAAAGACTGGGATGAGCTTCCTACAAATATCATTGAGCTGCCCACATTGAAGCAGTTCAAGGAAGCCATCAGCTGCGAATAGTCACAGCATCATTATTTTTACTTGCACCATAAACATGTACACATATAATTAGGCACAAATTCACACAAGCCATCCACCGTTGGCAGAAGATAGTCACTCTTCACCTTGTCTAGATGCTGAACAGAATTTTATCAAATGATGGAATGAGAGTAAATCCAATCCTCTGATGAATATTATGTATATGTGAATGTCCATTGTAACTTGATTTCATGAAAATAATACACAGAGAAACAGAAGTAAAAATGAACAGTAACACTAGCAGAGACTGATTTGTATATGTACAGGTGTTATACTTTATTTCTAGAAATAAAACAAGAGAAAGGTTCCGGGTAATGGAAAACTACAAATATATAGGTAATATTTATATATTGCTCCTAAAACAACCTTCCTGTTATAAAAGAAGATTGGCTCCCCCCCCCCCCAAAAAAAAAAAAAAACGCTTCTTGGAACAATAAACAGTATTTTTTAGGTGAAAGATGATCTGCTACATGGTACAGTACTACTCATTGCAACAGACATAGACACAGTGTGGTTTGTTGTAGGCTGTTTGCCTTTAAAGATAAAGTTGAGTTGTGGTCATGCGATTGCATTATGAAAGAAACGTTGTGGAATCGATCAAAAAAGGTTGATCATCTAGCATATAAGTATTGGTATGTACTGCAAGGTTCTGGAATCATCAGAAAGATGTATATGGGACTACAAAAACATGTGGCGAATAAATCTGTCACAGTTTTTATGATGTTACATGCCATATTTAGAATATTAAGGCATTAAAAGAGGCAAAGAGCCATGCTTTTCAGGGAGCATTTTTTAGCTGATGTTCTTCCACACTTGCATAATACAATGATAATGCTCACAAATTATTTTTCACCTCTTCCCAGAACTTAACCTTCTCTTTAAAAATAGCAAGAAAAATTAACTGTAGTGTACACATGCATCAGGGGGGTAGGCCTACATGTATATTTATGATGTTCAATTACATGATATTGGGCAATATGATGTCTTTTTAATTTTTTTTTTAGGGGGGTGGGGTAGTTGATTCAGGAATGGTAGATGATCGGGTACATGTAGTTGTCTAAAAAGGGATTGGGTAACTTTGTCTCAGATTCTGAAACAAAATCCTGGACTTAGCTCATGCTGCAATGATAATTATAAACCTTTAGAACCCCATGACTTTTACAAGCCGATCGCCTGTTGTGATTATCAAGATTATATGATTGGAAATCAAAATTTAAAAATTTGGTTTCCTAACACTACAGTACAGTGTATACAATAAGAAAAGTAACAACAATGATAAATGGTATGATAAGACTATTGAATATAGAGGCTTGTGTTGTAGGTACTATCTTATCTATGGTGTGTACATGTATGTGATATAACAAATAATCTGCACATACTTTTAAGAAACACTCACAAAGCCCACATGAATGTTTTGCTTACGATATTATTTTTCAATACTATCTTAAAAGATAGATAAATATAAAACGAAATAAAAAAAATAATAACAAAAATAATAATACAAAAATGAGAGATATAAGACATACAGTATTTTGGCGACAATAGTCACAACTGACTAATCGCCAATAAGCCAAAACAATACAACATTGGGGCAAATGAGTACCGTATGGTAAAACCGGTCACTCAAAGATATTTACTTTTTTGAGGCACTTCTTGATCATTTTGAAGCGCAAGTCACAGACACGTACTTTATGGCCATGAACTCTATCTATTTAGGTGTTATTTAATAATTTTCACTTCAGGAATGCAAATTAAAGCCTTCTTAAAGATAAACTTGAGTTCTGGTAAAAAAAAGAAAATGAATTCTCACAGAATCTAACAAAACTTACACTGAATGTTCAAGATTACAAATAAATGTCATGTGCCAAACAATTTTGGAAGAAAATGTATACTGGCTGAGTAATGAGCATAGAAAGGTAAGGAAATCAGGGTAGTACCAGCCCCGACACCATGTGTGTTGTCCCATATACATGTACATCTATCTGTGTAAGTGATTGTTACTTTACCAAGACTCTGCCAAATTTATGATGATTTTGATGACTCTAGAACCTTGCATTACACACCATTACTTACATGCTATATGATCAACTTTTCTGATCCATTCCACACCTTTTCTTTCACAATGCAATCGCATTACCAGTACTCAAGTTTATCTTTAATGTGGTGTCAAAACCTTAGTGGTGCTGTTTGATTTAATTCTTCTATTTTCTCAACCAATACACTGCAGAATGGAAACACTTGAAATATGCCATATAAACCAATGTAAAATGCAACAAAAAATTCCTGTTAATTCAAAGGATAACGTTGAATTTGCATGTTATCAAACACAACTTTTTTTACAGAGTAAATATTTTGATAATTATTCATTAAACAAAAATGTTATCTAATGTGTCATATTCTGTTAAGTTAAATATACAAACGTGAATGCAAACTATCATGTAAATGTACGATTGTTAATACATGGACATGTACATGTGTGCAGTGTACACATAAATATTGTTTATGTATATATTTCTATCATGCCTTTTGAGGGTTTAAATCTGCTTTGAATGATTAAATGCTGTAAACAGTCCGAGAGCAGAGTGTGATATCAAATTTGTCATTTGTATGTACCGGTAACTAAATTTTTAACGGTGTGTTTCAATAATAGAATAGAGAAAATTGTACATGTAATGTCATCATGGCGCAAAAGTCAGTGACCCCTTTGACCTTGTAATTAATTTGCATCAATTAGTTTCTCTGCTTTACAATTCAACCGTCTGATTCTTTGTTTTGATACAGGGTTGTTGTTTTGTACACAGCATTAATTATTGTTGCTATTGGAGACAGCCATTGATCATTTTGGCCTTCATTTATTTAACCTGGAATGGTCACATGGTTCATGCAAACACAAACTGCTCAACAAGAGCAGGCAAAAAATTAAGTTTTTCATTTCGGGGGCTCCATTTCAAATTTTTTGGAAATTTTCGGGGGCTACTTTTTCAACTTTCGGGGGCTCTTTTTTCCATTTCGGGGGCTCTTTTTTCTGGGGCTACTTTTTCATTAATTCAGAAAAGGATAGGCCTAGGGGGTCTACAGTTTGTTGAGATTTGTTTAGTAGGCTAAGGTTTCGGGCTTAATTCCTGCTTCATAATTGCCTATTAAAAAAGAAACCCTTTTTTCTAGTTCAATAACTAAGTTTTCATGCATTGATTTGATGCAAGAACTGTAACATAATAGACCCCAGATTGTGATTATTTCTGGCCATGAATTTCGATAATCATTTTTCAAAATAAAATTTTCACAAGAAAATCAGACAGTCGTTTAAAAACGTAGACATTAGTAATACTTTTACTAATTCTAAGCTCAGGTTTCGTACATCTATTCACGATACTATATTGAAATCGCGGCAATAATGATGCAAACCAACAGATAACAATTTCAAAGTGTCAAATCTCTTTGACTCGAGCTCAGCTAGCGAGCTAACTCCGGGAAGCTCCGACACGTACACCGGCGCCCCAGCGGCGCCGCCGGTGTTGGAGCTTCACGGAGTTACAAGCGAGCTAGCTCAGCTCACCTCAACTCACACACCGCACAGCGGCAATGCACTGTATTGTATGCGTGTCAGTCACGGTGATTTTGTCTGATTTTCTTTACTTTGAAGAAATGATTATCAAAATTACGAAAACATGGCGAGAATATCACAAAATAGGCTTTAATTACATACCTCTATTTATGCAAACTATATAAAATTGCGGCAATCGTGAATTTGGGATGGAAATTGATTGCAGTTTTAGCGATGTTTAGTGGTCTAGGTTCAGCTAATATTGATCTACCGAAACAAAATCGACCGCCAAAAAACTTGACCCCTTTGCTCCGTCTCGATCTATCTTGCAACTGCGAAAATGTACGTGTTTTGCCGTCCTTGCGTGCGACATGGTAAGCCAGGTAAGGTATGGAATATGATTTGATTTTTTTACGACCATTTTTTGTGTATACAATTTTACAAGGAGATTCAGCGCGCGGACCGAGAAATGCACAAAATGAATACGAAGCTAGAAGAGAGCGCGCGGCCGCTCGTAATCGTTAAGTTACGGGGGCGATTTGAGATCATTTCACTTTTTGATGTCGCCCCCGAAATCGGATTTTGAGCCTATTTCGGGGGCTGTTTATGGTGTTTCCGGGGCGAATCCGCCCTCCGCCCCTGTGTATTTTTTTTACAAGAGACTGATCAGAGAAGGTTGAGGTCAGGGGAAGAACTAAAGAAATGAGAGCTGAATTGTACCCCTCTCCTCTCTGCAATACATTATAGGCTACCTTTTTGTGTTATGTATTACCGGTATGTATTTGAAGTTACATACAATGTATTACTCTTTTTCAATATAAAAATAAAAGAAATTCACCCAAGCGTTAAAAAATGTATCCTTTAAGTTCAACTACGTTTATGTAAATACTGTTTCAATTTTGTTTTATGGACAAGTAGGGGTTGGTAAGTTCTAAAGTATTTGATACATGTGCATGTACATACAACCTGTATTTACACGTAGGCCTATATCAGCATACATGTAAAATTAAATGATACATATTTAATTATTTATCCAGTTCTTTTAAGAAATTATTTATAATTTCATACCTATTTATTTGTTGAATTATATACAGTACATGTAAACACTAAACACTGTACATGTTGTATGTATTTGGAGAGATCTCCACTGTTCAGACTAGTGCTGTAACATCACGGATATCTCCAATTCCGTTTAACCGCCAGTCAAAACCGGACGGTTTTCGGTTAAACGATTTATTTATAAAAATATAAAAAAAAAAAAAAAAACGTTTAACCGTCCGGTATCCGACCGCCCATGGCGGATTCCGTTTTCAATTGGACGGTTTCGTTTACCCGTTTTTTTTTTTATTTTTTTTTTTTATTTTTTTTTTTTTATTTTTTTTTTTATTTTTTTTTTTTTTTTTTTAAACTTTTTTTTTAAAACTTTTTTTTTTCTTCACCGACTCTGTCGGCAGCAAGCCAGGTCCGTGTGAAAAAGCGGGAAGGAATTTCATTTGTGCTTGTGAACTTGTCATAAATAATAGTAACAATGTCGATTTTAGAGGAATGTGTAAGATCATTAATGTAAAGTAAAAACAGTAGAGGACCTAGGATAGAACCTTGTGGCAGGCCATGTGTTAAAGTTGGATGAATTATTATTATAAATTACATATTGAGATCTATTACAAAGATTACTTTCAAACCAAGATGACAGACAAATTGGAGTGTTGTTCTAGTTTCAGAGTGGTGAGTCAACACACAGATTACTGAGCTGGGAGACATTGCCAGGCATAGTGCCAGGTGTAGGGGCATAAATCGAAACTTTAAAAAAAAAATATTAAAAAAAAAAAAAAAAAAAAAAAAAAATAAATAAATAAAAAAAAAAAAAAAAAAAAAACGGGTAAACGAAACCGTCCAATTGAAAACGGAATCCGCCATGGGCGGTCGGATACCGGACGGTTAAACGTTTGACTACAGCGTTCAGTATTTACAACCCCGGAACCCCCCCCCCCCCCAAAAAAAAAAAAAAAAAAAAAAAAAAATTACTCTTATTCTAGTACATGTACATCTTTTGGGTTATCTAATAATTGTTAAACAAGTGATTACTAATATGCAGGCTTGAAAATATTCAAAAGTATGTAAATTATTATTCCTCCTCCTGTTCTTATACCTCATACTTATTGTGAAATTATCTCCTTGTTTTGCATGTCAATCATATATTTCATGATTTAGAGAGAATGTACTATATTTGTAATTTTTTTTTTCTTGGAAAAAGGGCTTACCATATTTGCCGGCGATAAGGCCGCAGCGCCGTATAGGCCGCACCCCCAATTTTGACATTTAAAAAAAAAAAATTAAAAAAAAGAAGAAGAAAAAAGAAAAAAAATCTTTTGCCAAAGTTGGGATTCGATCTGTTGCGTACCAATGTTGATGTGACTAAAATCACCACCTTTAACCGCTCGGCCATCCTGCACTAATACCATACACTGCAGTTTTCTGTGATGTATTCATTGAAATGGATTGAAAATGGCGACTTCGCGTGCTGGATGCTTCGCGGCAGCTCCCGTTAAATGGGCCCTTCTTTTACTTTTGCAATGCATTGGTACGAAACTTAGATCAAAATCTATCGGCAGATGTTGTTTTTGAAAGTTTATTTTCGTCTTCATGTCAACAATGCAAGATAAAATTGTCGGTAAGATGTGTGAAAATGTATAGTTATTGTACCGTTCATAGATCTAGTCCCATATGTACAAATTCGTGCTGGTTTTGACTTTTTTTTTTTTTTTTTTTTTCTGTTTCGCCGTAAAGGCTGCACCCCGACTTTTTGATATTTTCTCTTCCAAAAACACTGCGGCCTTTACGCCGGCAAATACGGTATTAAAAAAGTAAATCTCATGAAGAAAATTGTTCAATAAAACCCCCCCCCCCCCCAACCTCTGCTATGTATATGTACATATCCAAACTGATTGAATAGGTAATTACTGTAGGTATTAAATGTTATGACAAAAAAACCTATTATTGAAAACCTATTATCAGATTTGAAATCTTTGATTGCATATATTTTATGGTGAGGGTAAAAAACAGGATAATGATTGTGGATTTCGCGTTTCTCCAGGCTATCCCCGTTAAACGTCATGTATTTAGCCCAGAAACGAGATGACTCCTCCTGGCGGTTCAAATTTTGCAGGATGTTTTTTTTCTTCATTGCATCCTACTTTAATCTCAACTCTGTTCTGAAAGCATCTTTTCTGGCTCGCACGTGGACCCACATGCGCTTAGTGATGCAGGAGTGGGCAGGGGATTGTCGACGCTGCTTCTCCACCCCCATCCTCTCCTCTCCTCTCCTCTCATTAGCCAACTCATTTGCATTCTCCATTACTCCACTTGACGCTACGACGGAAAGCACCAAACATATGAACTCTTCTGCTTTTGATATGCATCCATTTCATTTGTATGAAGCGCCTCTCATTTTATAAATGCGGAGCTATTGCATGGTGTTTTGCTGGAAGAAAGGATTCTAGTTGCTCTGGAATCAACGCAAGATAGGTTCCAAGAAATCTATTCTTCTTTAAAAAGATGTCAAGGACAGTGTGAATGCCAAGGAGAGGATTTTGATTGTCGTCTTGTAGTCATCACCGTTTAAAGTGATGCCTCTTCTTTTATCAATAGCAGAGGGATTCTGCTCTGACTCTGAGTATGTACATGTATGCTACATCCAACCAATACTATAATTTTGTACAGTTAAATAATTCTCTCTTTTTTTGCACTCGATCTCAATTCAAGATGCTGCTGCCATATAAAGTTATTCACTTTTTTACACATGCATGCTTTGCTTGATGATGTATACTACTAATGTGTGACTGGTGATGCTGAGCGTGGATACTGCTTCACATGTTGAAAGTGCAATTACCGGTATTGGTTTTCTAAGATATGATAAAAGTACTAATTATCGCATTTACGCTAATAGGTAAAGTTCTGTGCATGTACAAGGTACCTACATGTATACATGTATGTCACATTAATGTACACTGTACAGTACTGTATGTGCACCTTGTATAGGTTTTAAAGTGCCATGAGCTCATATGAAGCATTTAAAAGCATTGTCTTCAAAATGTTGGTCACGCAAGCTCCCAGTTAAGTTCTCCTAATTTGAATTACATTTGTAAGAATGATACTTGAAAGGAAGTTTATGCTTTTAAATGCATGTTGTATTTGTATGGAAACATACTAACATGTCCATGCACATTGTACTTTTACAGAGTACACTGCACATCATGCATATTCTAGGAATGTAATTTTTAGTGTTGATGTTACATGTACAGTATTATGTGAATGTGTCACACATCAGTTCTGTTTTAGCTCCATTAAAGTGGTTTGTTCTCATTCTGATAAAAGCACTCATACATGTGTAGATGTACAGTGTACAGTGTACATTGTATACATACTGTACATACAATTGTACATGTATGGTATCTTGGGGCGCAAAATGTTATTGCTTGAATCAAAGACTATATTCATATACGGTAATGTAAGATCTATTAAGAGTGTTAATCCTTTCCTGGAGTATACTAGCTACAGTGTACATGTAGTACATTACATATGCTACATGTAAAAGTTCAAAATAGATTTAACAAATGCTCCCAAAAAATGATATTTAATTGCATTGTTCTTGCAGAATGAATACTTATTCGGAATGTAGATTTCGATCTCCTTTGGTACTAGTTTCAAATCAATTGCTATTTTTACGTTTTAGACATTTACTGAGTCACTGGTACGTGTGATAAAACCTGCTGTCATACTACAGTGGTATACTGTGTGTGTGTGTGTGTGTGTGTACACATCACTTTTGAGGTGTCACTGTCAACCACATACCAGGAAGAAAGGAAAACCAAATCTCCTGAAATATCCATTACATCATTACAAACGGTTCAAAAATTGCACAGAGCCGGTACTTAATATTTTTTTCATGAATCCCCTTTTCAGTTTGTTTGGAATGAGGTGTTCCTGCGAGTAATACTTTGTGATCTTTAGATTAGGAAAGGGGATTTTTGTGGTTACGTCTGGACAAAAGGTATTTGCATTAAGCCAATATATGAATCAATTATTAGGCTGCGCTATAGAATTCAACCATACAATACTGTACTTCGAAAAAGTTACTTTCGACTGAAGTTGTCATGATATTCAAATGTAAATTACAGTGCAGCAATTTGACATACAAGTACATTACTAGTTACATTGTTTGTTCAGAGCCAGAAGGGTATAGAGTACCGAAGCTGTGACGTCATAAAAATCTATTTTTAGAATTTCTCAATTTTTTCTTCATATTCCGAAAGAACATCAAAAATAATGTCCAAATATCGAAAACCAAATGAATATGTTAAGTATTGGCTGAGATATGACCATCTGAATAAATATACTCCCCATAGGAACTCAGTGTTATATGCTCTGGCTCCTAATGGTTAGGAGCCAGAGCATATAACACTGAGTTCCCATAGGACATATATTCATTCAGATGGTCATATCTCAGCCAATACTTAACATATTCAATTGGTTTTCGATATTTGGACATTATTTTTGATGTTCTTTCGGAATATGAAGACAAAATTGAGAAATTCTAAAAATAGATTTTTGATGACGTCACACTTCACCACTCTATTAAAGCCCCACTGTGTTCTTAACAAGTTTTCACAACCTTCTTACTCCAAACAGACTACATATAAAGGAAAAGTCCACTCTGATATAAGTTTGTTTATAATAAAAGTAAGTTTTAAGTTAGAGGAAAATACATTGGAGATAAAAATGTAATATTTTTTAAGTTGTAATACTGTATATCAAACATGAATTTACATGTACATGTAAATTGACAGTTGCTTTAATACTAACAAGCATTTATGCTTTTTAGCAGTCAGGTAAAATAACCACCACTAAAAAAACACTTAAAAACCTCTTAATTTCCATTGCAAATAGCCATTCATTTTTAAAACTGAGAATTATCAAAACAATTTTTTGATTGTTGTGAAAAAATAGATTTCTTTTATCAAAGTGCTACATGTATATGTACAAACTTGTTTTCAATGCAATACATTTAAGTAGGGCACAGGAATAGCAATCTTGTGTCTGAGAAGAAAAAAAAGGCATTGAAATATATTAATATAATACTTCTTTAAATAGTAATTACCGTTTTTGCCGGCGTAAAGGCCGCAGTATTTTTGGAAGAGAAAATATCAAAAAGTCGGGGTGCGGCCTTTGCGGCAAAAGAGTAAAAAAAAAAAAAAATTGAAGTCAAAACCATGAAAGACAGCACGAGTTTGTACATATGGGACAACAATGAAAGGTGATGGACATTTCTAGAATAACACATGTCTTACCGACAATTATGTGTTATGTTTTTTAAATGAAGGGCTAAGTTTTGTCAATCTCGTAAATAAAATTCATAACTTACCAACCAAACTCTACTGGTAGATCTAGATTTAAGTTTTCGCCATAGGTAAAGCAACCTCAATCCAGTCTCAGCTCTCGCGAGCAAAGCTATGGTGCAATACACAATATGCAAGAGAAAGGCGCAATACACAAGAGAAAACTGCAAGGGAAAGCATCAGAGTCGGGATAGCCGAGCGGTCTAAGGCGGTGGTTTCTGGTCCCAATCTACATGTACATTTGTACGCAAGAGTTCGAATCCCGTCTTCGACAATTTTTTTTTTTTTTTTTAAATGTCCAAATCGGGGGTGCTGCCTATGCGGCGCTGAGTCCTTATCGCCGGCAAATATGGTACTTAATGCTTAATGAACCGATCTGATATACAACATATTATACTATTGTACTTCAATGGGAGATTCAAGTCAACTATGTATTAATTAATGGAACCTTTTGCCTATGTGAGATTTTTGAATTTGCATAGACAGTGCAAATTGTAGCGAAAAAACCTCCCACTCGTTATCAGTTATGACATCATTGTGATGCTTACAAAGTATTGTGGTTCAGGAATTATTTATCTCTCTGAATTTTAAAAAGCCTTTTGTGCAGATTGATTGCTGGCACTTATTTTGAGCTTGTAATCAAATATAAATTTGAATGCTAATGCGAAGTGCCTGCTATCGTGATGTCGAAGTACATGTACGTCATATATTCAAGACAAACAAGAGTGTGAAAGCTCTCCCTGGCTTATCCTTGGAATTGAGTGAGTCTGTGGGTGGTAGATTAAGCCCTGAAAAGATGATAGTTATAAATAATCTGCCTCCTCCAGGTTCACTGTGATTCAGTTGTATTGAGAGCAAGGACAACCCACACAGATTCATCAAAAGCAACAAAAAATAAGAAGAAAAAAAGGAAAAAAAGAAGACGATTGTTTATATGAAGCAGTCTAGGGCTTCAAAGCATGACTTAGGCAAATGACATTAGCCCTTTAAAACTCTAGTTCAAAGCCATTTGAAGTGGAAGTGGATGTTAGCAAGAAATGAAATTATTTTTAATATTGTATTTTTGAAATACTCCACTTCTCGAAATGAGGGCTTTACGATTGTCGACTTGGTGAACCTCAACATGATGATGATCTGCGCATGTGCCACATTTGTCTATCTTGTCCAGTGTCTACTACCAAAATCGAGAACGTGTCCATCTTGGTTTTGATGGTCACCTCAATCTAGAATGCCATTATCTACAGCGATATTACATACCTAGCTAGCTGTACTGGTACGTGATTTGAGCACTTTCAAAGTGCCTCGCAACGGGAAAATATGCATATGCATGAAGAATACATCACATGATGTCATCAAGGGGTGTAAACTACCAGAGGGAACATACACTCTGGACATGAAGTTTGTGAACAGCATACTTGTTGACACAATCGGAAAGGCTTTAATATTGACTGGTATTCATGAAAGTGTACATGGCCAAGCCTTAACTCTGGTGTAAATCTATCTAAATTTAAAAGTGGATATGCATTGTAGTCACCCTATTGATTTGTGGAGCATGAGTATTATCATCCCCTTCATCCCTTCGTAAATTTATATAATTATGATATTAAATGAATGAAACTTTAAACGTTATCTTGAAATCAACAACTACATGTAATTTAATTTCTTAACAAAGTAGAGGTGTCTAAGACCCCTGTTACACATGCATCGGCTTTTAAAGCCGGCCCGAAGGCTGCCTCACGCCTGCAATTTGAAACAGCCTCGAAACCATCAAACCCCTGTTTGTTACACATATCTCGGGCCGCAATTTTGCGTTTACACATAGGCCGGCCTCACCTCGCCTTTTTACGAGCTGACGTTGGGGCACACTTCAGATGGCAAAGTGGCCCGATTTAATGTTGATATAATGATGACGGGTCACGTCACTTCTGCTTATAAGCCGGTGCCGAGTCCACTTTGGTGTTACACCTACTGATTGCGGGACTGAGTCTGGACTCAGGCCGGCTTCAAACCACATCCAGAGGTGGACTGGATGGAGGCGGCCTCAGTCCGGCCTCAGTTCAGCTTTTCAAAAAAGTTGGTTTTACACATACGTTGAGCGGCCTCAGTCCACTTTGCATTGTCAAGAAAAGATCACCACAATAAACTGGTATCCATTTCTTTGCACTATTCTTACATTCTTCTTATCTATTTTTTGTCTAGGAAAAGGAACTTTGTGAACTCCAGTGTTAAAACGTCCCCAACCCCCAACCATGCCAGACGGCTGAGAGCTCCGAGCGTAGAAACCCCCAGGATGACGGAACCCAGGGAAGGAGGGAGTCCGGCTGCTGACCCCTATGCAGAGGTCAGGGTCATCGACTCCCAGCTGCAGCACTTCAGAAATTATTTTGATGTCATCCAGGTACAGTCATGTGACTCGATTGCGATTTGCTATAGAAGATCACTGTGTTATGGAAATAAATGATTATTATTGTTACTATTTATTTGGCAAAGACTAAAACAAGGAGCAGTGAATATAAAACAATAGTGAGATTTGAAGTGAAGCATGTCTATGAAGGTACTATTGTTTAAGTTTTACATAGGATATCAATTAATGATGAAACAGTATTCATGAGTTAATGATAATATGTCAAAAATACCAAGATAGATACTTGTAAGAATGAAAAATGTATCAGGAATCAATTGCTCCATGCATCTATCTTATTAAAATTGCATTGTACATGTATGCTTTGATTGATCTTGCTGCAGGTCTACAAGTGCCGCATCTGCTCCTTCTGCAGTCCCCTTGAGCATGTGATAGCCAGTCACATGTCGGAGGTCCACTTCCCACGCCGATGCTTCCTCTGCAAACAGTGCCTCTTCGTCTTTGAGGACCGCGCCCAGCTCAACAGCCACCTCGACTCCGCCCACGGGACGCGCAGCATCGCAGTCTGCTTCGGAGAGTCCGGACCCTTCGTCAACTCCCCACCGACCTGGCACGCGGGCGTCGGACGGTCGTCTGAGGATGATGAGCAGCTTTCGAGACAGAGCACGGAAGAACAGCCGGAGAGTGAGCCTAATAATGGAAGAGTGACGTCAAGCACTGGGAACCTGGCAAATCTACCGGATGAGGTGCAAATGGTAGGCAGATATTTCTTAAAACCCCACTGCACTACTTACAGCTACTTGCACCCTCTATATAGCAAACAATGTCTAATCGGTGACCATTGGTCCCCCATGATCCTCTTTTTCTTATGTTAAGTAAGAGCTGATTAGATGAGATAACCACCTGTCAGTGACCTTGCAGGGTGATCTAATCCCTCCTGTAAACTAGTACAGATGGGCTTTAAAGGGTCTATGAAAATTTTGTTCCAACAGACCGGTTTACTTACATATCCAAATTGTATGTATACTTCTTAAACAAAGGTTGTTCTTGACAATCTAAAACTTGCCAGAGGCTTGCCCTACATAGCAACAAGTAATGTATGCAGACTGGATTCCAAGTATTGTTTTTTCATTCATTAATAAGGAGTTAATGGAATAACTGGAACCAACTCTACATTTGGTCATTACACTTTTCATCTGAACAATGCCTTTTTCTTCAAAGGTATTAGAAGAAGAAAATATATAAAAAATGTGATGTGAATTAAAGAGTTTGTTAAGGTATATGATTTGTAAAGGAATTCACAAGGTATTTTCTTTTGTCTTATAGGAACGTGGCAAGAGTGTTTCATCACTCAGTGTTCCTACAGAAGGAGAGTTCTTGAGGGGTACACCTTCAGCAGGTGAGGGCAGACAAGAACAAGTCCTGTCCAGAGGTAGTTCCTGCAATCCATCCACCACAGACCAGGATCTGTCTGCAGGTTCAGAACCAGTCCAAACACCAGTGGTCCAGCGAGACAGAGTGGAACAGATCTCAAGACAAGCTTCGGAAGAATCTCCAGACCGACCTATGGTCGAGACTCCAAGATTGAGCGAAAGCATCAAGGAGAGTTATATCAAGACGGAGCCAGTCAGTCCTGTAAGGATCATGTGTCCGAAAAGGAGGCGCCTGTTACAGGCCTCCTACTCTGGAGAGTCGATTGACATTGATGTGGAAGGAAAGAACAGTGGTGAGAATCAGTCTCAAAAGTCCCAGTCAGCTGAGCCTCATGGCAACCCTGTTGCATGTCATCAGGACACAAATCTTGCTTCTAGTCCAGGCAGCAGGAGATCTTCAATATCAGGTGGGAGAGGTGGTGGATCTGGGCGCCGGCCAGAGTCTGTCCTGCGTGGCCTTCTCAGGCGACAAGATACGATTGAGGATATTGATATAGAAGTCTCACCAAACCCTCCAAGCGATACGTCACTGCCCTCAAGTGGTTTTAATATGCCTCGTTCAATGAGCCTGACAGATCGGACCACGCCATGTATACCCAGTACACTGCCTCGCCAAAGTTCTGAGCCTATCGCAAAACCAACAGAACAGCTCGACAAGTCCCCTGAAGCGAAAACTTCAGAGGAGAGTAGCCCTGGATCGGAAGAGAGACAGGGAACAGAGTCGGGCTCTAAGAATATGCTACGTGAGCTTGTCAGTAGAGCTGTAGCAGAAAGAAGACCTGACGGAGTACAGCGGAGAGGTTCGGAGGGTATTATTTTTAGAAAGACTGGAAGCATTGATGAGACTTCTACTGGACAGCCAGCTCCCCGCAGCCACAGGCAACGTAGCTACAGCTTGACAGAGGGTGATGCCAGGCTACCACCAAATGGACTCACCCCAGACTTTCAAGTAAATCAGCAGGCGGAAGCTAACCGTGAGAAAGAGCAACCTCATGTACCTATAAATTACCCGGCACATGAGCATAACCCTCCTCGTATGGCTTACTACCCAAGGTATTCTGGTCTTGTTCATCAGCCTTTTGCAGTTGACAATGACCCAAGAAAAATGTGGCGCAGTTTACCTACATATTCTTCACAAGCTAGTGTTCAGAGCGAGCCTTCTGTTCCATCAGTGCCAAGCTCTGATCAAACAAAAGGAGTTCTGCCAACTCAGATGTCAGAGGACTCATTTCTTTACAATTGCCTTAGGCAGCCAGGCAATGTTGGTCCAAGACGAAAGCGCAGTCCGGCTGCATTGAGTAGCCAGCACTCATCAGATGCAGCTACTCCAAATTGGACAGGCCACAATCAGTTTAATGAGGCAGGTAGAGTACCACCCATGATGGGCTATCAAGGAGCTTGGCCACACTATCATAGAGGGATGCACCACCATCATATGCTGATGAGACAAAATGCTGATGACAAATCTACTTCCCCTAGCATTTCGTCTAGTACACCTCATAGACTAGGCCTAAAGCCAGACCATCCTATGTATTCCAGTCTGGAAAGATCTTTGTCCCAGCATGGAAGTGGAGAAATGCGCAGTTTTGACAGGAGGAGGCCGCCGATGTTGGAACATGGTGGCAGCAGTGAATCCAGTCAGGAACTTGTCCAGGTGGAAGACATCACTCGTCAGGTTCATCGTGCCATAAGTGGCACAGCTGGACTCTATTCCACAGAAAGAGCAGCTGTAGCCTGGAGTGACCAGTCCTCTGGCAATAACACTTCCCTTGAAGAACAGAGCTCCAAGGACTTGGACAAGAAGCGTAGCAGGAAGTCCACCTTCAATATTTACCGAGAGATTCCAGAGAGAAAGCGCAAGCTAGACCGCGATGAAGAGGAGCGCATCAAGAGTAGTTACAATCCAGATGGCAGCTTTGATTACTTTTCGCTGACAGGATGGAAAGCGTACAAGTGTGAGTTGTGCAAGAAGCGGCGATTCAAGACAGCTTCTGAGCTGGAGGAGCACAGGCGTCGTAAGCATTCCCTTCAGCACGCCCATGTAGGTAACGCATCATCATCGTCTTCATCGGGAGTTGGAGCATCCTTGGACGACGGCTCAAGCAGTCCTCAGCTGACAACCCAGCTGTCCAACGGATGAAGAGCAACATGCAGTCTTACCAAGCGGTTGTTATATCAAGGTGATTTGTTGTTTGGATGCCTGTGCAGAAAGGTAGGCTTTCTACACTTTGATGTCTGCACCAAGATGAAAGCAAAAAGTTTGCTGAGATTTGTATCGATTGGTGGTTTGAGAGAAAGGTTGGGAGTGTTGGAATAGGACCATTGGTTTATGAGTTGCTTACTTCCATAGTGAGAAGATTGCAGGACTAGGCTTCTTAAGAAAGCATGTGTATGATAAGACCAAGCTTGATGTTTGAACCAAATTTAGTATGTCAATGTGTGCCAAGGATGAATTTTTATTTTTAATCTTCATTCATTATATATTAAACTTGACGGTAGATGAGTCCTGTTAATTATCAGTTTATAAACTAGATGGTAGTTTTATTGGTGTTTTGTCCCCGTGATCTACTTCATCTAAATCACACAAGGTGCAATGATCATTATTAATGTTTGAAGCAAATTTGTGTTCTGTGCAATGCCAGTATGGTCCAGTGCATGCACTATAAATATGATATTATTCTACAGCTTAATTCATTCTGATATGTTCATCATACAATCATGTAGCGGTAGCGTACACATGTCCACTTTTTGCACAAATGTACATCTAAATGTTCCTAGATTAGAGTTTAGCTGGCACTTGGTCTCCATGTCGTTATCTGGTATCATTTTTGGTGATATTGTTGTTCACAAAATAGAAACAGTGTACGATAGAAAGCAATCGTCCTTGTTTAGTCCACGGTATGTAGAATAATCAGTTTTTGTTGTATTAAAGTAAGAGTGTGCCTGATAAGATGCTTTTGTAAAGAGAGCATTAGAAATTTGCAGCTGATAGGGTTGAACCAAGATATATATTTTTATGATATACTGAAGAATTTTTCTTTAGGGATGGGTGCCCAACTAAGGTTCATATTTGTTTTGTCCAACGTCCGTCTTTTCGTTGTTTTTCAGTCGGCAGCTAGATTACTGTATCCATTAAAAAGGCATTGTCCACTCTATCGAAAAGCGGCGTTTACAATGAATAATAATTTTTGTTGTGATGCAGGTAAATTTCTGAAAGTTTCAAACTTTCTACTTTTTCTGGAACATATTAAAATCAATAATCACGTTCCAGTGATGGGGTCGTAGAGTATGTGATTGGTTGAAATTGGTTCACATTAATGCTGCTGGAAATTATGATCATGCTGCAAATTGTGTTTGCTGTAGTCCATGAATAGTTTGGATCATGCTGTGTATTAATCGCTGTTCTTCGCTGACCATCTTAATGTTTAATGTAGAACAACGTTCTCATGAGACTTGTACGATGTAGTCGTCTTTCACGTCCGATATTTTGTGTTATATAGCTTGTCGTAAAAGGGCCATTTATAGGCCTGTGGTTTTCTTGTGAGGAAAGAAAGACAAATCATTGATTTTTGGCTTATGATATTCAGAAAGCTTCTACAATTACAAATCTGAAGTATTTAAACTTTGAGCTGCATTATAAGGAACATTTTACTTCTTTGCAATCAAGACTGTGTATAAATGTTGTATGGTTAGACCTTATACACAACTCTAGATTCAATTTTGGATTGTTGTAATAAAGATAGAATAGGAAATACTGCAAATATGAGAATTATTTGCTATATTTATGTACCATGTATCACGCATATTTGCCATTTG
This sequence comes from Strongylocentrotus droebachiensis, assembly GCA_035222895.1. NCBI lineage: Eukaryota > Metazoa > Echinodermata > Echinoidea > Camarodonta > Strongylocentrotidae > Strongylocentrotus > Strongylocentrotus droebachiensis. The sequence continues at coordinate 33,955 of JAVYIG010002836.1, read as the reverse complement.
AATTTTCTTTTAAGTATAATCAAAGATCAGTAGGTATCATGTACACGAGGGAGAATCCAGTTTGCACCAACCATACATGCTAGAAAATGTCCTGAAATTATCACTTGTAGATAATTATAAAGTAGATATCAGACCTACACAATCAGGATTCCTCTGTATTCATGTAGTTCCCCAATCCCCATATGATTGAAACAAAAGTAGACCATTCCCTTTTCATCATATAAATTGCTGGCATTTAAAGTTTAATCCAACTTCACATCACAACCATTACAACTACATGTAGGTACAACTGTAAGTGAAGTAGGTTTTGCATAAAATGTAGTTCAGTGAATTATCAGAATCTACATTGTACATATATGTATATGAACTTCAGAGCATGTAGTTCTGGTGATTTCTATTTATTTTTTGCTACTACCAATTAGTTACTGGACGAAAGAAAGGAATGCCACTACTTTAAGTACATTCTATGACCAAGAAAACCTAGTCTTTTGTTGAAAACTTAGATTTTCATGAAATAAGCATTTTGGAAGTACTAACTAATATTCATTGGCAAACAGACTGTCTCAAATGCATTTATGCGAAAAAGTGAGTTTGATTTTATTCTGTTTGTACCAAATGAAAGTACAGTAGACTCTTACTAAGGCGTAGTACTTTTGCTGTAAGAGTCAAGCTTTATCCTTTCTTTTGTCATTGCGCAAAGAGCGATATGAAAAAAATCAGCCTTTAGAAAAGATTATTTTGCTTCATGCAAACTGGCTGTTTTCCTGTTATTGGTTTCTATTCACTGAATCCTACAGCAAGAGCAGAAAGTACTATTTTGAATTTCTTTTTTTAAAAGCATATATGATTGCTCTAGGCTTGTGACGCGTATGATTTTATGATTGGAGATAAAGGGGTTAGCTGGTTCTAGTCCCGCTTATCTTCCAGAAAAAGTTTTAAGAAACAAAAGAATTGATTATAACTGTATATATGCATGTACAAATTAAGAGTCATTTTGATTGATACTTCATATTTTTCAAGAAGTTGTATGATTTTTTCTCTATGAGTAAATTTGTGACTGGCACTTTTGCCTTCTTTCTTATTCAATATGTATTTTTTGATGACAAAATATCTATATATAATTATATCTATATATCTATATCTATATATATTCCTTATAAGTTGTAAATTGTTCCACTTGTGCTATTTTTGTTTTTTGTTTTTTTGTTTGTTCGATGTGTGGTTGAAAGATGTTTATAGTGTTGCCTTTATATATATATATACCGGTATATATATATAAGAATGTGAAACTACTTCATTTGGAAGTAGACCCTCTGTTCCCCTGGATTCCAATCCTATGTTAGATACGGAGCATTTTTACTTGGTCCCTAATGCCTACTTGTGTGCTTTGTAAAATGTGGTTACAATTTGGGTCGTAACTTCCTCAGGCAAGCCTGGCTAGGGACGGAATTAACCTGCTCCAAGAAAGAAGTAAATAAATAGGCCTGCTAAGACCACAACACACATTTTGGACCTACCTCAAACATTTTTGTTTACTTCTTGCTTATTTTTATTTAGAAACATTGATACAAATTACATAATTATCATACTTAAAGTTTTTATGACTAATAGATAAAAATGACTTAGACACAATTTTTGTACTAACTTTTCGTCATCAACTTACCAAAAATTTAAGCAGAAGCAATCATTCAAATTGAGACAAAACTAATTTTAAAACTGATTTGGCATTTTCTTTGTTTTCTAGCTTCTGCCTGGTGGTTGAATTTTTAATTTTTAGGTTAAATTGGAGATTTGCTATGCCCATCACTGCAAGAGTTAGGGGGGGGGGACATTATTGTTCCTTTTGTAAATAGAAAGAACAAATTAGATGTCAAGCATGGGACTAATATAATAGAATGTCAATTTGTATCACTTCCACAATCAGTATAGTATAAATTCAGGAACTAAAGATGCAAAATCATGATGGCTGAACAAAAATACTGTGTGTGGGTTAAATGATATGACACAGGCAAGAGTACTGTTATAGGGTAAATTAAAATGCCAACATTAAATCGGGCTTTAAATGCTTCTATTTTCATAGGGAGTTGGTTCAAGGGGAACATGGCTAAATATTAATGCAGTTGGGTAGCGGTTGCATGTGCATGTCTGTATAGTTCAATTTTTTACAAGATATTTTGTTCTCTAAACAAACGAGAGGCTTTGATATTAACAAAAAAATGAAAGGAAGTATATGAAAATGAGTCGACCCTAAGCCGTCCATTAGACAAAATGCTTTTATTGTCTAACATTTGTTTTGACTCGTAAGTATGGGAAGTTGGTTTTTATCCATGTAATTTTGACAATCTTCCTGGTAAAAGGAATAATGACCCAGTGCTCTACTTTTAATGTAGAGGCTAAACTAGGAATGCCTTTCAAAGTACATAAACTTGGGTTTCTTGTAGCATCTGAGAGGCAGAAGGACCTTAACTCACATGATTTTGTGTTGAGATAAAGACCTTCTGCCGTTCAACAGATGTTATGTTACCACATCTATGGGAGATAAATGATGCAATGCATACAAACTTGTATGGGCTTTATGCATTTGAATTATGAATAAGATGCACAAAATATGACTAAAGAATCAACCAATCTCTGTGATTTCTTAATGTACACGTTTATGATTTCATTTCGTGTCTGAAATTCCAGATTGTTCATTTGATGCAACATTTTTAGGATGTCAAAACTGTCAGGAGGGTTAACAGAGCCTTAAGGTCTTTTCATAAAGAAGGTGATTTATTTATGAAACTTTCAATCATGGTAATGAGTTTTTTTCTTCCAAATCTTATGAAATAATTGATTCATGCTTTTAACATGGGTTAAAAGTATGTTTTTTTTTCTTCAAATCATTGTTGAAGGTAAAATTCCAGAAATATAAAATAATCATGTTGCTTTATATTGGGGATTGACTGTCAAAACTAAAACACTGTCAAAAGAACACAAATTTTCAGCATCTGTGTAAAGTTGCATCACTTTTATCTCTCTCAATTCCTACAGAACATCAATCTCGTAAGACTATTGACTAAATTGGACCTACTCATAGCCCGCCTCCAAAGTTTTCAAATTAAAACAAGAGGTAGCCTACTTCCAATAAATGATGTAAAGATATATAAGCTGTCTGGAAAGGGGATTTATTTTATATTTGTTGTGTGTTACATTTGTAATTAGCGGAGGAATGAATCCGTCAGGGATTTTGCTCAATGCATTTGGCTTTGTATGGCATGCTCCATTGGTAGTGGATGTTATATAGTGTTTATGCCTGGTAGATTGAATACCAAGATTTGTCCTGTGATATTTAATACTAGAATCATGTTTGAAGATTTTTTATATGAATCACCAAGTCAAAAGTAAGGGTCAGGAAATGTTTGCTTTTTAAAAACATGATCGACTCCAACATTTTTATATTTGTCACCATACACTTGTACATGTAATAGTGGGTGTAATTTGCCTACACATTTTGTAAAATGCAGAGTTATCACAAAACTTATGAACTATTTTGGTATTGTTGTACTTAAAAACCATTGTATATACTATTTTGCGTCAACAAGTGATATTTGTATGTGACAGTGCAAAAATTGAAATTGCCATGCATTTGTATGCATAAACATGATTTTTGAGAGATGATAAATTGAATTTTAAGAAGATATAAGTCAGAATGTTGCAATGTTCCTCATTTTGAGAGGTAACGTGTATTTGTAAAACGTGTTGAGAAATGTTTTATTGTGTAATAATGTTTTTTGTGTATATCTGAACTGGCTCTGTAAGACAATAAGTAAATGGTTATACAATGTATGCGTGTCATATGGATTGAACGTGTGAAACATGGCGAGAAAGCTCGGTGATACAATGAATATCAACTGTCTATTGTTTTATGTTACTGGCTGAGATAAAGAATTTATAGGAAGATATTCAGAGATTTTTTAAGAGGATTTTTTAAGAGGAGTATTCAGTATATAGTTATTACTTCACATCGTTGGTAATTATTTGAATATATTCTAAACGAGATCTTTTCATGCAAATGTAAGAACATGCTCTGATAGTCCCTGGTATGCTGTATCAAAGCTGAGTGAAAAGCCGGGAACGTACTCCTAAGTATGCTTTTACAAAATTTAAGTTTGAAAGACTAACTTCAACATTTGATTTGAATCATATTAAAAGTGAAATGTTTTTGTTTTTCCTTGAGGTCCCTTCCTGATGTATTCCGTAATTAACGGTGTATAAACCGCACCTTTTTGCCGCCGAAAAAAAATCATAGTCGGGGGGGGGGGGGGGGGGTGCGGTTTATACACAGTACACCAAAACAATTTTTTTTTTTTTTTGCCGACTCTGTCGAAAGGGCGAAAAAGAGGGATGCGGTTAATACACGAGGGCGGTTAATACACGAGGGCGGTTTATACAACGTTAATTACTGTAGGTTTCTATTATCTAAGAAGATGTTGTTTAATAAGCAGGGGGGGGGGCATCTGTTTCAGATCAAACAATGAACATTAAAAGACTGCTATACAGGCCTATCTAATTATTAAATACATTTTATCCCAGAAGAAAAACACTTTTTGCACACGTCATGATCTTTGAGTACCGGGTACACTTTATTTATCAAGCAAACAAAATGCAATTTCATTACATTTGGTATGCGTGTCATACATGTAATATTAATGTTTGTTTTTTCAAGAGGATTTCATGTACATCCCAACTATTGAATCTCTATTTTTAACCAAGGTTCTTCAAGCATCATCATTGTTGATGATGTGATTTCCAGAATTGAACCTTAGGAAGAAAATATCCACTCAAGAAAGCTCTTGATGTGCTCAGGGTTTCCCCTAGTGGAGACAGTTAATTACTCCCTTTTTTCAGCCATTTAATATGGCTTTGTTTTTTTTGTTTCTGGGTAAAAAAAAAAGCCTCATCTGCGTGCTCCTGAGAAAATGATTTTACTGGTACTTACTTAGCAGCAGTATGTGAAGATGTTGAGAGAATTAAAGTACCCAAGGTGTTTTGTCATTTTAGTAAGATACTTCTCTATCACCTTTTTGTTTTGTCATTATGCAGATGGAATTTAATTTTGCTTGGAAATGTCAAAGGTGATTCATAGAGTTGTTATACTCAGATAATTGCAATAAGAAGGAAAAATGGATCAAATCTTATATATTCTTTATCCCATAGCAGTTCTGAATTTCCTAAAGTCAAGAATAAATATGAAAGAAAAGGGAATTTGTAATTCAACTAAAGTTTTCATTTATGACCAAAAAATGTGTCTCACTTTGATACACAAAATATTAAATGTAAACTCTAATTCCCTGTTAAGAAAGAGAAAATGAGAACAAAAATCTCTTTTGACATATTAATAACACCCACTTGCAAATGTTAATGGCATGAAGGGTTGTATATTAATATACTTAAGAATTAAAAAAGATGTTTTGTAATGTACATTGATGATGTACCTTACATGCAGGTCCTGCATTCGTTCAAATGGTATTCCTGATGGGCGGAAAGAGTTTCTGATGGTTAATAATCCTTTTCTGAGGAATAATTACGTCTTCAGTGTGGGTGTTTTTTCCGTGGGATGTTGATAATGCCCCTGATGAGTAGAAGGTCACCCTTAGCCTTCATTCATTCTTTATACCGGTAATGCTTCTTTTACGCTTGGGATGTTGTGTGTCTTCGTCAGTGTGGGTAGGGTATCCAAGGACTACGCATCTCTGAAGGAGAGCTTAAAGATCAAGTTGAGTTCTGGTAATAATAATAACGATAATAATGGTGGCTACTAATATAGCGCACATGTCCGTCACGTCGTAATGCGATAACATTGCAAATGAAAAGCAATTGCGAAAGGTGTTATTATAGAGTAGACAAAAATTGTACTGTGAGGCTTTGGAACCATCAAAGTGATAGGAAATTTATCAATTCTTGCTAAATGCCACAGGTACACAGAAATGGGTACATGGGACTACACTCACATGTTTGGTCCAAACATTTTTATATATTTCTTGTCCTATTTCAAATATGAGGGCATTTGAAGAGTAATCCTTTCAGTGAGGAAACATTTCTGCTATCATATTCTTCCAAACTGCCATTACAGAGTGGAAAAGAGTTCACAAATTATTTTCCATCTTTACCAAAACTCTACTTTCTCTTGAACCTTAAAGATGGGCCAAGCCTTTTCAGTGATATCGTTACTTTCATTATCATATAGATAATTGAGGTCTCTTGTCTAGATATATCGACATTCTGTCATGCACTGTTTTGACTGATCTTTACAAATACGCTGACCCCCTGCCATTTATAGAGTCTCTAACTCTAAATGTACTTTTGTATTTTTTATAACTTCATGAAATAATCAAGCCTATTGAGTCCATTTGTTGGAATGCATCTGGTTAAAATGATGTATTTTTTGGTTGACAAATATTATTGAGTCAATCACTCCGAGATTTCCCGTTTTATTATTATAACTTCATGAATCCTTGGTGAAAATGAATTCTTATATTAAAACAAGTTGAAAACAGAGATATATTAAAATAGTTGAAAACAGAGATATATAAAAACTAGCACTCCTGCAAAAGTTGCTTGTGTTTTTTGGTTTTACATGAATGAAATTCAAATTTCTTTGCATCAATCAATATTTATATTGCTATAGTGACAACGTGTTCTTTGTATACAAGGAAAACATATTCCATTCTATTAGAGATCACTACACGGATCTATGGCATACTGGTCTTGAGATGTAGTATGAAACTGTTACTTTTCAACTTTAATCTCATTCTTTTACAATATGTGATTGTTTGTGCTTAAATCATGATTCTTGTGCTTGTTTCAAATGTAATACTGATGAATTGGTATCACCCAGACTACAGATCTGTTCACATATGATGCGATGAACTGCCTCATAAAATGATGGAGCAAAATAAAGACATTTTACAACTCAATGATTGGCAAGTAAAAAAAGTCAAAGAGAAAGTAGTTGCATGCAACTAAGATATATATATATGTACTTATGTTGTATGCTATATGATACAGAAATTTCAGGCACACTGTGCTTGTGTCATTTTTATTTTGCCGCTGAATTTGTTTTTGGTGGCAGTTAACTGCTTCATATGTGAACAAAGCTTTCAGAAAGAAAAAAAATACACAGATGTCACAGAAAAACACAGGAGACACGTTGAATGTGAAATGCACTGTACTCATAAGAATGAAAGACTTTTTTTTATTGGAATGGAGTAAAAAGAGAGCCATGTTTGGACTGTATAACACTATTTCACCGTCTTTCGCTTTGTCTTTTCGTCTGTTGTTGCAAAAGAGTTGTGAGAGAAGGAAGAGGGAGTATATTGCATGGAAGCATTTGAGAGGAGAGCTGCATAATGAAGACGTAATAATGATGATGAGATAATTATGATGATGGTGATCATAATGATGAAGATATAATGATGGTGATGATAATGATGAAGATGATATCGATATCGATGATAATGATGAAGAGATAATTATGATAATGAAGAGACAATTATGATGATGAAGAGACAATTATGATGATGATGATAATGATGAAAAGACAATTATGATGATGAAAATAATGAAGAGAAAATAATGAGATAATTATGATGATGAAAATAATGAAGAGAAAATAATGAGATAATTATGATGATGAAGGCTTCTTGTACACTGTCAGTGGGTGCGTTTAATCGACACTTTTTCACCCTAGAATCACGGTTTCTAAAGACGTTTAGTTTAAAACACGGTTGCGTTCAAGCGAATTTTCTTCGGTCGTAAAAATAAACGTGTTTGAAAACACAAACATGAAACGCTGAAAAAGATGCGTTTTGTATCATGATTCAAAAGAATCACGGTCGCTAAAATTCGATTGAACGGACGGAGTTCTCAATCATGATTGCATGACGAAGCCTCTTCCGGTTTGGGAAAAACCGCGCGCCCGCTTTGCATGCAATTTGCGTTCACTATACCATCGTGGCCTGTTCCGTTATGTTATTCCTTGTTTTTCCTTCTATCATTTTCTCTTTCTGTCTTTCCTTATGTTATTCTTTGTTTCTTCCTTCTTTTCTTATGTTATTCTTTGTTTTTTTCCTTCTATCACCTTTTCTTATGTTATTCTTTGTTTTTATCATTCTATCATTTGCTCTTTCTGTCTTTCCTTATGTTATTCTTTGTTTCTTCCTTCTATACTTATGTTATTCTTTGTTTTTTCCTTCTATCACCTTTTCTTATGTAATTCTTTGTTTTAAGCATTCTATCAATTTCTCTTTCTGTCTTTCCTTATGTTATTCTTTGTTTCTTCCTTCTATTTTTATGTTATTCTTTGTTTTTTCCTTCTATTACCTTCTCTTTTGTTATTCTTTGTTTCTTCCTTCTATTCTTATGTTATGCTTTGTTTTTTCCTTCTATCACCTTTTATGTAATTCTTTGTTTTAAGCATTCTATCACTCTCTCTTTCTGTCTTTCTGTCTTTTCTTATGTTATTCTTCGATTCTTCCTTCTTTCACCTTCTCTTATGTTATTCTTTGTTGTAATCATTCTATCGACTTTATCTTTCTGTCTTTCCTTATGTAATTCTTTGTTTTAAGCATTCTATCAATTTCTCTTTCTGTCTTTCCTTATGTTATTCTTTGTTTCTTCCTTCTATTTTTATGTTATTCTTTGTTTTTTCCTTCTATTACCTTCTCTTTTGTTATTCTTTGTTTCTTCCTTCTATTCTTATGTTATGCTTTGTTTTTTCCTTCTATCACCTTTTATGTAATTCTTTGTTTTAAGCATTCTATCACTTTCTCTTTCTGTTCTTCCTTATGTCATTCTTTGTTCCTTCCTTTTTTCACATTCTCTTTCTGTCTTTCCTTATGTTATTCTTTGGTTCTTCCTTCTATTTTTATGTTATTCTTTGTTTTTTCCTTCTATTACCTTCTCTTTTGTTATTCTTTGTTTCTTCCTTCTATTCTTATGTTATGCTTTGTTTTTTCCTTCTATCACCTTTTATGTAATTCTTTGTTTTAAGCATTCTATCACTCTCTCTTTCTGTCTTTCCTAATGTTATTCTTCGATTCTTCCTTCTTTCACCTTCTCTTATGTTATTCTTTGTTTTAATCATTCTATCGACTTTATCTTTCTGTCTTTCCTTATGTTATTTTTTGTTTCTTCCTTCTATCATCTTCTCATTCTTTGTCTTATTATTGCGATCTATGCTCAAAACAGCAGTCGACAGTCGGCCGTAAACAATTCCAGAAAGCGCGCGCCGAAGTTCCTGGGCCATACTGCGCAGTGTGATGCGCAGTGGTTTGGCTCGCAATGAGCTAGAATCAGCGTTGATGAAAAATCGCTTGAACGCAAACCGCAGTGACCTTGCTTTTTGTAACGGCGTTTTGAATTGTGATTCATGTTTGTGATTCTAGCTTCGAAAATTCGATTGAACGCACCCAGTGTTTTTTTTACTCTGGTGTGTGCCTGTGGCGCTCCTGCTCTACGATGTCTTACAAATTCAATGTTCTTGGTCAGTGTTTCAAATTAAGATTTTATAAACCTTTAGGTCAGTCAGGAACCCCATGACTTTTACAAGCCGATCGCCTGTCTGATTATCAAGATATTTATGATTGAAAACCGGTCAATCAAAGATTTTTACTTTTTTAAGGCACTTCATTTAATCATGTTGAAGCGCAATTTTTTTTAGGGCTTCAATATTACACCATATCACAGACACTGATAACATGTAGGGCCATGCATAAATAAATTAACATTGTTTAATAAACGATGCCTATTAAGTTTAAGTGCTTCTATAACTTCATGTTTGAAGATGGTTCTCTGATTGATTGGCAGTCAACGAAGATGAATATATTTGCATAATGAATAATACAAATGTGGAATCCTATGCTTATGGTACTGTTAATGGATCAGACATTATAAATGTCAGGATTCCAGAGATCATTCTTAATGCGTGAAAGTCAGGGGAATCGTGCAATAATGAGAATGGTTCACAGTGGAGAATAGAGAAAAGAGGGAGTGGAGAAATGTAGAAACTTTAAGTAAAGGGAGTACAGTTGTAATTGTAACATACCAGTACATTGAAACATATACTAGAAAACACAGGTTGCAGGACCGGATTTCATGTGATAAAAATCCTTTGTTGTGTTACTCCAGAAATTCTCAAGTGGTTCAGATTTGTGAAAATTTCATACCGCAAACTCTTTAAAATCAAAGGGGCACAAATCAAAATTGTTGCTTTCACAAAAACTTATTTCAGCAGAATGACTGTCATTTACAATTCATGAAAGCTTCTTGTTTTTAAGTACATGGAGACTTTTGTTTTGTTTAGGGGGGTTTTTGTTTTTGTTTTATTCAATTAAAACATCTCGTACATAATACAAATTAAATGAAACACATGTATTTCAAATACCGGTATATCATTATCATAATACAAAATGATGATAAATATAGTACGAGTAGAAACCGAAATTATGGATAAAAAAGGAAGAAAAAAAGACGGAACTACATAACAGGTAACTATATCATCCTAATTCTAGCACATTTCATTTTTTTGCGAAATCTATGCTTGGATCTATCCTTATAACAATTTTTTTTTTCTGTAAGGTACGTTTGATTTTATTTAAAAAGAAATAAATCAAAAGAAGGGAGTATCTCAAGATATCTCCATAAATATAATGTTTTCTTTGCACTGAATGATAATACAATGATTCACTAGAGCATGGTGTTTGTCTTGTATCCCAAATAAGATCTCCTCGTCTTTCAATTGAAAAAATTCTTTATTAAATCTAGTATGCCACCATCTTAGAAATTTGTTCAAGTAATCATGTGTATATAAACATTCTACAAACAGGTGTTCAATCATTTCTGGCTCTTGTTTACAAAAAGAACACATTTCATTGTCTATTACTTTCATTTTTTTCAGCTTTGCATTTACTGGTAAGTATTGTGCATTTATTTTATATTGGAATAATCTAGTTCTTGTATCAGGAATAATTCTAAAAGGTACTTCATATATAAAATCAAAATGTTCATTTATTTCATATTTTGATCTCCAGTAGGTTTCTGAAGTAGGTTTTTGATATTTGTTTTCTTTTAGTACCATATTAATCATCTTTGTTGACAATTTTGATATATAACTTTGTCTATTACAAAATATTATACAAGTCACAAGTGTCCAGCTCAGCTGTTTTGATAAATGCCTACTTTCAATACACTGAGCTTTCAACCGCTGCGGAATGGCAGAAACGACTGAACGCCATAGAAGATAATTCTCAAAGCCAATCTGTTGCCACTTGGAAAAAACAATTAATTTTCCATTTTCATCAAACAAATCTTATATATACCATATACCAATTTCAAATACTTCTTTTACTCCATATAATACTTTCTTGGGAAAGTCGATTATTGTTACACAGCTCTCTACTCAAAATTTGCATATAAAACCTCTTTATAAAATAAAAGTAGATGTCTTATTTTTAAACAATCTTTTTTTTGTCAAAGTTGCAATAAAGTTAAAGTTGTCCATATTTTTTGTAAAGTACCGGTAATTAAAAAGTATTTTCATGAAGAATACTCTTCTTCAAAAAGTCTTACTATCCATTTTATTCTTAGCGCCTAAAACATTGAATTAATGTCTATTGTATTCAGACCCTCCTTTTGAATACGGAGCAATCAATGACGACTTTTTTTAATATAAATTCCTTTTTCCGTTCCATGGAAAATAAATGTACAGTTTTTTTCTAATTCTTCCACCACATATTCAGGGACGGGTAAAAATGGCGCACAGAAAAAAAAATTGACAATGCAAAAGTTCTTTTCCCGCACCCAGTGAAAAATACTTCTTATTTTCTTTGCATTTAGCATACCTCTCACATTTAATGATAATATATTAAAGACATGATCATGAGGGTTCAATATCTATACAATAATTCTGCAATCTTGTATATATTGTAACCTGAAAAAAAAATATTAAAAAAATAAACAAAAACAGTCATAGAGTTTGAGCAATATCTCTGCATCATGTCAAAGTCTGTCTGTCTGTCTGTCGCCTTGAAAAGTAAATTGCATGTATTCTTGAGGCTCCGTCGAAGCATCTGTTCTCAAATAAAGATACATAATGCTTCTGTTATGCTTCAATGCTTTGTTTCTTCATCACTGACATCACTGTGGGAAGGGTATCCAAGAACTACATGTGCATCTCTGAAAGGATAAGTCGAAAGGAAGGGGAAAATAGGGAGAAAGGGGGATATAGATTCAGAGAGAAGAAATAAAGGAAACCAAAAGGCATACTAACAGCTAAAATTAAATACCAAACCTTTTCTTCTCTGCAAGTCACACTCTTTTTAAATTTAATTTTTATTGTTGTATCTCAGTTGAGGGCTGCGGGCACATCAAGCTACTTTGCTCATTTCTGTAGCCCTCCTGCATCTAATGTATGTTAATTATGCATTCAATATATTTGTTTAATTTTGTTTATTATCTGTATACAATTATATACGCTTAAAATATTGTATCAAACCATATTGTGTTCATGAAAATGTATGATGAAAAAAAGAAAAAAGATGCAGAAACCAATAAATCAAAATCAAATCAAATCAAACCTCTTGCTGGGATGCATAAACCATGCAACAGCCAAATAATAAAATGACAAAACTATGCACTTTTAAACTGGGTTAGAAAAATAGTTTTTATTTGTCTACAGCTTCTCCCCCTAAATTCAAACATTCATGAAAGAGAGACAGATGCAATTAAAAGATCAGCCTTTCTTATAAATGTGGTTCATACACAACATTTTTAAATATCACATGTCACATAATTAAACTGTTTCAGTAAAGTACATATCAGTTTTTAATAGTAACCAAGATATAGCCTGACCAAAGAAAACCATGGATAGGAACAACAGTCTTAAGTTTTTTTTTAAATAAATGTAATGCTTCCTGGGAGAAATTTCAATTATTTAAACATAATTGTGGCTTACACCCAGTAAATAAGATTGATTGATCGATCTGTATAAAAAAACAAGTCAGAAAAAATCTTGGAACCAGCGGGACTTGTCTTAAGACTGAATAATCCTGGATCAAGTGAGTTAAAAGTGAGTAGTATGGTATAGCAACCGTCTCTATTCTTCTTCCTCTCATGTAAACCTGCAGATAAAGCAAACCCTGTATGCTCAATACCTTTTTTTCCAGAGTGCATTGATTTATGTCCCAAACTTAGAAATCATAGAAGAGGGATACAATCAATTCTATATTAGCAAAACATATGGGTGTAGATTAGTGAATAGATATGCATTTGATAATGATGGTGACACTGTAACACTTATGGTGCGCTAATACTATTACCCTCATCATAGTCAAGTTGACAAATATGCACTCAAGTACATAGCATATCCAGAACCCATTTACATATACACCCGGGTGGAGGGTGTCAAATGTAGGTGAACGTCTTGCGAAAGAAAGGTATTGTTGAGTTGGGATTCGAACCCTCCAGCTCTTGATTTAAAGTGTAGTGAATGAAACACTATATCACACCATCTCTACATTCAATACATTTACAATGATGGTACACATTTTCTCTGACATAATACATTAACTATCCAGAAATATTTTTAATTTGTCTATGTATTAATTAATACAGTAATGTTTCATCTGAATAAGAAATTAACTTCTCTATGAAACTATCTAAAAAGTACTGCATTACTAAAAAAAGTAAATTGCAGCATCTTTGATGAATAACCAGACACCCCTTATACACTACTCACATGTGAAGTAGAAACACGGTTAATACATATTACTCTCAATATTAAAGATATGAACTTAATTCATACATCAGCTAAAATTGAAATGCACATTATAAAAAGTACTGCAGTACATTACCGATACACATGACATTCTTGTCACCAAAAATCTTATTTACTAGAAGGCAGGCTTAAAAAGAATTAAAAAAAAAACATAAAATAATGTTGAAAAGTAGGATTTAGTTTTACCCTTGTGTGAAGTAACAAGGCACATTTCTAAATATATAAACCATTGCATACATGTATTTATCTCAGCTTTTAATTCTCCCAAACCAGTTATATATATTCATGCTAAATAAAGGTTTGCTCGAGTACATGCAAGCCACATTAATATATTTACTACCTATCTAATATAATAATTAGAATGTAAAGCGTTAAGTGCTATACAAATGTGACTATCGTTATTATTATATTCCAAAGTATCTCACAAACTGAATTACCAGCCTTTGAAAAAGTCACACACTAAAAATATGGAAGCATAAGTAGTATGCACACTGCATGTACAACATATAATTATACAAACCTCTTGGGTATGTTCTTTTGTACATGATGATATGCTTTTCACTAAGTCACAAACAAGCATTTGGAAGCATCATGATTGTACACAGGGCTGCATTATGCATAAATACTGCATTCTTTCTCTTTTGTATCCAAAACTATCTAATATTGTATATCATAATTCATTGATATACATTGTAATATCATGTTTCAAGTTTCTAAAAACAATATACACATTAAAAATCATCAAGTATTCATTCATATACTGTAAGGGGTCATAAATTATCTATATAAAAAACTAATATGTTACTGAAACCTGTTCTATTGCTAATAAGACTGGTTTAATAAAAATCCATACCTATGTCATATAATATAATAAAACAGCCTTTCAGTAGGCTTGAATTTTAATAAGTACTAGGATAAGTATTTACAACTATCAGTAAAATAGGTGTCGTCACCTAAAATGTCAAAATCTTTGGTGTTACTTTAAAGAGGCTATAAACAGAGAGTAATTATGGCAAAATGAGTTGTCTGTACCAACAGGAAATCCCTACACCATTACTCAAATAAACCACATCAAACAAGTTATTCTTGTTTTTCAATTTATCACATTAATCAAACTTGTGTAGTGCTGAAGGCATGTTGAAACAGCTAAGCTAACATCCTTAAATCAGTATTATAGGCATACAATACTTAGCTTAGTCTAAAAATAAAGAGTTTAAAAGCCACCTCCACCGATTACAATACATTATTGTACTGGCTACTACTTGTGTCATCGCTACCAAATGTCGAAGGTTACTATACGTTTACAAATTTCAGTAGGCGTCAAAGTAGGTTTTATGAAGCATGTACACATACTTTTTCATAGGCAGTACACAGTGGACTTCATGGGGCTACAATTTGTGCATTTATGAAAAAGCAAGGTTATAAACAAGGCATAGATGGTCATTGCACGTTACAAAGAAAATCCTGAAGGTGCTTGAACAATGTGTCATAACAAAATTATTTCTGTGGCGTATTTTTCAGATCTTTCATACAGTGTGAGGTTGAAGGGTTACTAAGCATGTTTTTAAAAAAAGAAGACTTTACCGGCCTTTTGCAGCTTAGTGGTTTGGCAAGTAGCATCAGGAATAAAATACTGTCATACCCAAAGTTTGGTGAGGTCAAATTTGGGTTAAATAGAATGGATGTTAAGTTTTTGTGCGCATTCAAAGCATGCATGCCTAAACTATCTAGCAGCAAATTGCCACGACCAGCAATCCCTGTACCGGTATATCCAAAAGTTACAATCCCTGTATATCCCAAAGTACATCAATTCTCATTTCATTATGAAAGTGTACCAATAATTTGCTCTTATTTTTATAAAATATGCCAATTTCAAACTAAATTTGCCAGGCAATATAGGGCACTTTGCAAACACCAATGTTTCTTATCTACTGTTAGTCTTTCCAACGTAACCTCTTATCTTAATAAAATATATACGATACTACAGTATATGACTGACATATTGCTATCACATACTTTTGTAAGTATCATCAAGGCTCTTCTTGACTTTTTTGGCTTCAGACGGGCTGCGGGTTTCGCCCTCCCCAGATCGCTTTTGGGAATCAAGTGGTGTCATTGCTGAGTCAAGGAAGTTGCCAGGCTAAAGAAAATTAAACAACAAAATACCACACAATTAATTAAGTTATTCAATCCTTATAACAATGACTGGGGGTGCGATAAGTTGACTTAACAATTATGGAAAGCTGTTAGCACTTTTGAAAATATTTAAAAAGCTATTTTAAAAGGCATAAAATGTTGATTCAATAAATTCATATTTTCTATTTTCAAGGAGATTTTAGGTTCTTACTGTGGAATCTATGACAAGTCTATAATACTTGAATTTTTGCTTTTGAATATATTTTATTTTAAGGCTACAAATGGCTCTCCATAATGTTTAAGTCCAACTTAGAGTTAAGTTTGACTTTGGATCTTTGTGAAACCCCCCCCCCCCCCCCCAGCTGGTTATATAAGTACATTACAAATTTAGCTTCATATTAGTTTATTTACGATGTTCAAAGAATCATATGAACAATGAAGCGCATAACATCAATAGTATTAACAAAATTAATACATTTTCAACAAAAATGATGTGTACCATTAATATGAGTAAATAGTAATAAAGTATACTGAATTTTACAATTTACACGTTTAATACATCTAATACACAAGTTATAACCTTGAGAATATATTTTCTTTGAAAAGAGTAGCACATGCTGAAAAGCAACGCTTGTATATGAAATGTCCAAATTAAGGATATACATGTAGTAAGAAAGGTTCAGAGATTCATTAACTGTCCACGAAGAAATTACAATAACATAAAGGCATTCAATAAAAAATAAAAAAAGTTGAATGAAGCATAATGTTGGTAATTAAAATAAAGATTGCTTTCTTGCAAAATTTTCAAATAAATTAAAGTGCAATGATAAAAGCAGAGTGTGACCGGACATTTGCTGCGCTTCATATCATCAATGGCCTTGGGTTAGGGTTAAAATCTCTATTATAGTGTTACGCCGAAGGTTAAAGTTAGAAATTTGATTACGGTAGGAAATTGACCGCAGAGCAAATCTGAAGCACATTTGAGCATCACTTTCATGGTATCTTCCTTACCTTTGGTTTACTGAACTTCTGTTTGTCACACCATTCAGCGAAACATCTCTCGGCCTTGGCGACACTCTCCGCATCACGATGCTTGCAGTAGAGACGGATGTAGTGCTCTACAAAATTCTCTGGAAGCATCTGGGACACCTGATGTCAATAAAAAATATCTAATAATAATAATAATAATAGCCTAATAGTCCACTCCAAATTTTATTAAACCGAAACAGAAATTCTTTTTGCCCAATTACCATTTGACTAACATTTTGTCCGATGACCTTAACATAAAATCAGTTTATCTATTCATTCCTGCTAGGACTCGGCAAGAGGATGGGTCCTTCACAAGGTGATTTTGAAAGTGGATACCTGTAGGCCAGCCCCATGCAGTAAGGCCAGGGGGGAAAAGACTGTCAAAAGCAGCCAATGGCCGCCACTGCCCCCTCTTTCCATACTCATTCCAGTGTTCAAGAATACCCGGACTGTTGGTATGGATAATGGGCAATCAACTTTTTATAGACTACCCCAGACCTGACAACCTCTGGAGTTCAAAAACTGTATTCTTTAATCCCAAAAGTTGTATTTTACTGACAAAAGTTGTATTCTTAAAAATAAACATGGACTGTTACGCGGATCAATGCCTGTTACAGTTCCTACATACAGGAAGAATTTTGTTTATCCATCATTGGTTGAATATGCATGATTTCGTCACGACTGGTGTGTTCGATGAACCAATGAACATCCCCCCAATTTGTTTTTGAAAATCGTATTTTATTGACGAAAATCGACTGTCGTATTTGCTTCTAAAAATCGTACTAAATACGACTAAATCGTACTGGTTGGCAGGTCTGCTACCCCCCTCTTTTCTCTAATCAGTATGAGTATCTCTATACTGTATTGTATGCTTCAGAAAAGCAACGATAAAAGTTTACTGAACATTACTGGCAAGTCCCTCTAAAGCATACATCTTTATGCTGAAATGGTCTGTATGAGAATATGCCTTTTTATCATTTTAAGTAACAGATGAACAAGATTCAGATTAGTTGTCTGTGTGCAATACAGAAAGTTATTTTCCATTGGTACATGCAAGGTAAACGTCAATATAACATGGTCTCATGTGCTGAGTGCCAGAACGGCGTAGCGGCAAGTTGCATGAAAGTCTGGATAATTCCTTACCTGTCCTTTCCTGATCTTGATGGCCCTGTTCAGGTCTTCCTTGGAGTAGAACCTGACGTAGTCAACAGGGTTCTGGTTCCCCATTCCATAGTCCATCTTCACCACCTGAAAGACAATAACAAAAGAAGATAGGGAAATATTAGTTGGTCTAGTGGTACAATCGGTGGTATGCTCAGCTCTCAGTCTTCGTCTATAAACTGACTCTGACGGAACCAAGTTCGAAACTGAGTCAAGGTATAATGTAGTAAGTTTTGTATATTTTTTAAAATTTTATTAGCATTAATGAATTCCATCAATTCAGTCAAACTTTGTAGTGAATTTCTCTATGAGTCGACAATACTCAAGTCAGTAGGGTACGACGTATCGGTAACTTACATGTACCACCAGGTCATCTGGGTCAAGCTGGGGTCCTTTCAGCTCCTCCTCTGACACAGCTAGACAGATCGCTTTGCTGATTTCCAGTGGTTTCTGGAAAACATCAAGAAAACAAATGCATTCAACAGATGTGTAATCCCATCCAGTCCAGAAGGTATTCAAAACAATTACACCTGTTCTTTGCAGTTACCAAGTGCTACACACATTACTCCTTATGTTTGGGCCACTTAAACAATGATATGTCACTTAAAGGAGGTTCCTCAATACAATCCATTGTCCTCTAATAGAATAAACAGGACTTTAGAAGTTCATTGAACTGGTCAACAGAATGAAGCTGTCTTCACAATTACCATGGGAAGCCGTCATGCGCAAATTTCTTGCTGCATGACTATGGTTGCAAAATGACATTGCCTCACACAAAAAGTAGGAGAATAAAAAAATCCATTACCCCAAATTGATAGTCTTGGTGTCATTTTACTTAGATTTCTTTTGGTCTACCTTATGTAATACAAGCCAACGACACTGTGTGAATGATATTCTTGGAATTGTAGATCTCAGGTGTTGCACTCTTTTTGGGCCACCCTGTATATTTCTTACCTCCAGTTTTGTGTCTGCTGGTGGTTGTGACTGTCCCACACACTTGTAGAGCTGTCTGGTAAGGATCTTCTGAATGATGTCTTTGGATTCCTTGAGACTACCCTTCTGTGAGAAGAGGATATGTTCTAGCACACTGTCTGTCAGGTGCGTGTAGGCATGCATGTCATCCAATGACTCGGACATGGTCAGCTTTTTCCTGTTTAAGGGTATCAGTTTAAAAACAATTCTCAAAATCAGAAAGAGGTTAGAAATAAAGCGATAGGGAACGAATCCACTCCTTAGAGGCACAATTCAATATTTTCTTCAACATTTTCTGAGAAAATAGTTTGAACAGTACATGCATATTTTTTTTTTCTCTTATCCTCAAGCGAGGTTTTTATTTCCATAATATAATACATTTGTACATTAATAGCTCAGTAATTGAGTGAAACATAACATAGGTTAAAGATTAAAGTACGTTTAACAATTCTTCCAGCTTAGTATTATTTTCTTTGCTAACACATTCATATCTTAAAAATAATCTTAGCAACGACTTGAATTAAAAAAACAAAGTATGTGGGTAGTAAACAGAACCATTAACAATCTTCTTAACGTAACATTTATAAATTGCATATTGCGCATAATTTAAAATAATATTCAAAAGTGAATATTTCTTGTTTCCAATATCCTTTCCTACAACTATTATCTTCTGGTCGATTTGTATTTCTATTTGGAATAGATTAAATATCAAATTACATATTATTTTCCAAAACATAGTCACATCCTTGCAATATAACATAAAATGAAAAGTTGAGTCAACTTGTCCACAAGAGTTGCATAAATTATTATTAACAATTTGCCATTTATATAAGTTTTCTTTTGAGGCAATTAACCTATAAATCATCTTGAAATTAAATTGTTTAACTTTATTATTACGAATTTGCTTTAATTTAAATAAAAATACATCCTTCCAAACAAATTCATTATCCAAATCTAAAAAGAAATTCCAAAAGTAAATGATATTTGGTTCTTTTGACTTATTACGTAATAACAAACGATAGTAATCTTTAACTTTCATAACAAAAACATTCACTTTATCCCCTGTTTCTATTTCTATCATATTCGAAATATCACATTCTTGTTCAAATTCATAACTTAATCTATCCAACCAACACTGTGGAAATGCTTTCTTTAATTTTGTATATTTAAAATCAAATAAGAGCTGTTGGGCTTTCACTTTTGTATTTAGTATTGTAGAATCCTTCCAAATACCATTTGTAATTAAATTATGAATTTTCAATAAACCGGCCTCTTGCCATTCTCGATAAAACAGTATTTTGTTCTGAAAGGTAATGTTACTATTTTTCCAAATAATTTCATTTGGAATATTTCTTACTTTAAACATATCAATGAATTTTAGTTCTGACCAAGTACAAAAAAGATCTACATAGAATTCTGGCAAACTATGTTTAGAGCATAGTAAATTCATATCCTTTATGTTACAATTGAAATGTAAACATAGTGGCAAACCCCCTATTTTGTCGGACCAGTATTTAAACATATTTTTCCAATAAGAGCCATTATCATTAAAAAAACGAGATATCCATGCCAAACGAAGTGAAGATATTTTACTAGCAATATCAATCATATTCAATCCACCATTTTCAATATCATTTATAATTACATTACGTTTAATTTTATCTTTTTTGGCGTTCCATAAGAAACGAAATAATAGTCTGTTCAATATCTGTGAAACATGTTTTGGTACTGGTACAACAGTTGCGGTATATACAATTTGTGACGCCGCTAACATTTTCAAAACAATTATTCTGCCATAAAAAGTAAGATCTCTCATTTTCCACATATTTAATACATTTCGAATTTTATCTATTTTTACATTCCAGTTTAAATCTTGTAACAATTTTTTATTTTCGCCTACATATACTCCTAGATATTTTACAGGTTGATCAGTATATATAATGGCATTATCATGAACAAAATTATCTACAGTATTCAGTTTCATAACTTCTGTCTTATTCCAGTTTATTTTCGGACCTGCATAGTCTCCAAAGTCGTTGATTTCATTCATAATATATTGTATATCATTAACAGATTCCACAAATAATGTTGTGTCATCTGCATATTGGGAAATTTTTAAACTATCAATACCTAAATCAACACTGAATATATTAATCCCTTTAATGTTTTTATTTTGTCTTATTTTGCATGCTAATATTTCTACTACTATGTTAAAAAGTAATGCCGATAATGGGCAACCCTGGCGAACTCCTCTTCCAATAAGTAACTTTTCTGAAATCCATCCATTATTCATTACACGACCGATGGTCTTTATCCAGGATATAAAAGATTCTTTAAAATTGAATTTACGTAGTACATGAAATAGGAAAAAATGAGATACATTGTCGAATGCTTTTTTAAAATCCAAAAAGAATATAATTCCCGAACTATTGGATGTCTTTAAATAGTCGATTACATCTTGTACTAATCGTATGTTTTCTGCTGCGGATCTTTTCTTCATAAAACCTCTTTGATCAGTTGAAATGATACTTGATAAAACACGTTGAAGTCTTTTAGACAGTACTCTTGCCGCAATTTTATAATCATTATTTAATAACGAAATCGGTCTCCAATTGTCTAAATAACCCCTATCCCCCTTCTTAAATAACAACGTAATAAGACCCTGCCTTTGAGAAGAAGATAATTTTTGTTTGTGATACCCCTCATTTAAGCTTGCAATAACCAAATCTTTAATTTCTAACCAAAAAACCTTGTAGAACTCAGCACTAAGACCATCACTTCCAGGGGCTTTGTTATTCCCCATACATTGCAATGCGTCTTTACATTCCTTTTCACTTAGCAACCCTTCACACTTCGATGCCTCTTCATCGGTCAGAGTACTAATAATTAAATCTTTAAAATAGTTATCAACATGAACATTCGTGCATTCCTTAACATACACTTTTTAAAAATATTTATGAATTTCCTGTAAAACCTTTTCATCATCCTTAATAGTTTTTCCATTCACACATAAACTTTCTATTTCTTTTTTCTGCCCATTGCGCTTTTCCAACTGTAAAAAATATTTGCTTGCCTTCTCACCCTTTTCAATCCAATTTGACCGCGATCTTACAAACGCCCCTTTACATTTATGTGTATAATATTTATCTATGTTCTTCTGTGCTTCCTTCATCTTACTAATAACATCTGCATTTGGATCCCTATCTAACTGTTCACTCAAGGTATCATATTCCTTTTTAAGTTTATTAAAGGCATCTTTTTTAACATTATATTTTTGTTTACAGTATGACATCGTAAATTCTTTTATCTTAACTTTACATATTTCCCATTTGTCTTGTGGTGACAATTGTATGTATTCCAATTTAACTTGTTTAATCAAATTACGTACACCAGTCTGATACTTTGCATCAACTAAGATATTATTATTTATCTTCCAAAATGCCTCTCTTAACAATTTTAAATTTCAATTTCAAAGAAATAGCATTATGGTCACACTTTAAAGCCGGACGGATGTCCGAAGATTGAACTAAATGGCATACGTTCTTTGATATTAACCAATAATCTAACCTAGAAAATAAAGATAGAGACACCTGCCTCCATGTAAATTGTCTCTTGTCTGGATATAAATGTCTCCAAATATCTACCAAATTGTGATCTTTTTTAAACTTCTTAAAATAAAACTTCGGAACATTAGCAGAAGAGATACCACGTGTATCCATTTCCTGACTTTGAACACAATTCCAGTCCCCTCCTGCTATCAAAATATCATTATCTTCTTTAACCGTATTCAACCAATTTAAAAGCATTTTATAAAATGGCTCTTTTTCCAATTTTTTTGTGGGAGCATAAACATTCAAAACAAAGTAACATATTCCATTGATGCTCAAACGAGCAGCTACAATTCTTCCGTCACTTTTATTAAAAGCACGTATTAAATCAATTTTCGGGTCTCTGTTAATTAAAATTGCAACACCCTTCGAATGATTGGTTCCGTTATTAAACAAACATGTACCAGTCCACTCATTACAAATATTCCTTTGTAGGTCGTGAGACCAAAACCAAAAACAGTACATGCATATAACATACTTCAATATACTTTAGAAACACTTTGAAAATATTCACAGAAAATATTTTTTTGTAAATGTGTTTCAAGGAAATTATCTCCTCAATTTTGTTTAATGGCTTCAAATTGAAGATAAGGATATGCAGGGGATAAAAAAACTGATAATTGGATACAAATTGTGCTAAAAAAAAAAATTCACATTGTGTCTAATTTATCAAACATAAATTATGTTTGAATCGATTGTACACCAGTCCCCCAAATAAGTGAATTAGTACCTTAAAGATGCGTGTACATTGCTTTTAAGAGATGAATAAAATGTCAGAGATTCTGAAAAATTGCTCATAATATAAAGATATAACTAAAATTTATAGATCATAATGTAAATAAGTACTGACCCATTGGCTCCTGGGAAGATCCTGAGATGTGGATCAGCTTTGATCAGAGCCTCTACCATCCTGCAGGAAGAAATGAAGAGACAGACAGTAAAAGGATGCTGTTATATAGTATTTGTTTTTTAAAGATTATTTTACCAAGGTATGACAAAAAGCAAATAAAGAAACATGGGTTCCACTGAGAATTGATGAAAATGTCAAAGATTCTAACACACTGGTTTGGTCTCCAGCCTACCGTGTTACCATGATCACAGCTACTATTAAGTATCAACCTTATATCTTTATAATTGAAATTTAACGACAAGTCTTTGACAAAATGCGATACATTATAATAGATTGAGAGGGGACAAACAGTTCTACTGAAGAGGAAGAGAAAAAGAATGTATTGTTGTATCGAGCCTTCTAAATGGAACATTTTTTCAGATCCTGTCACAGAAGAAATAACAAGACATAAAGGAGTGAATGAGCAACAAGAAATAAACTCTGATATACAAACAGAAAGCAATGATAAAGAAATATACAGAGAAATGGCAAAGGAAAAATGACTCAGAAAAAAAATTGATCTTTCAAACCCCATCTTTAAGATGTGTAAGTTTCTAAGATAACTGGCTTTCCTTTTTAAAGGAAAATGCAGCAAAAACAAATCAACATCAAAACCATGCAGTGACCATACAACAGTCATGTTGAAACATTGCTAACAGACAATTAAAAGACTACAGGCAGCATGGTACTTAGAACTCTCAACAAGTCATCTAAATGGGGAAATATGTACATGTGATTACACTTGAGCATTCTAAACGACTGTAATTTCTTTTGAAGAATACTTACATTGTTTCAATGATTTTGTTTACTTTGTGCTGGTAAGCTCTCCGATGGAGGGTATTTCTCGTGTGGAACATGTCATACAGATTGCCGATCTCCTAGAAATACATTGCAATGGAAAGAGAGGAGGAGAGTAAAAACAGAAAAAACAGTAACTACTGTAATAAATAATTAAATAGAATGTCATTAGAGAAACTCTCTAGTTTACATAAATATATCATTTTTCATTGGGGCAAAATAAAGGCTGACATGCCTATGTGTTTCAATCTAATTTCAAGACTATCAAATTGATAAAATTGAAATAATTTAGGTTCTTTTCATCCCGTGGATTAAAAATAATATGACCTTAAAGGTCATAGGCCTTGATAAAGTTATATGGTTCTAGACTTCTAGCGCAATATGAAAAAGAGAGAATTAAAATTTAAAAAGCATGAAAATAGTCAATATCACTTTGCATTATATTAAAGGCATTGTTTAACAATGTTAAATCTGAGATGCATGACCCTACGTGTTATCAGTGTTTGTGATATGGTGTAATATTGAAGCCCTAAAAAAATTGCGCTTCAAAATGATCATGAAGTTCCTCAAAAAAGTAAAAATCTTTGAGTGACCGGTTTTACCATACTCATTTTCCCCAATAGACTGTAGTGTTATGAAAACCCAAATTCGATTTCGACTTCCAATCCTAAATATCTTGATAATCAGGCAGGCGATCGGCTTGTAAATGTCATGGGATTCATGTATGCCCTAAAGGTTTATAATTATGATTGCAGCATGAGCTAAATCAAGGATTTTTTTTAAGGATCTGAGACAAAGTTACTGGATCCCTTTAAGAAATAAATGGAAGATACATGAAAGCATATCTCTCTCAGACATGAACAAATTCATTAACATTTTACCATACATTACCTTATCCCTGCTACAGATCTGTTTCTCTCCTTCTACCTGGATCACTCTGGCAAATTTCATGTACCTCTTGTGATCAAAACTGTTAGCTATTCCAAGGTTGTAACAGTCGCGGGCAAAGTAATCCCATTTATCCACATCGATGCCATTCCTTTTGTTAGCCACAATCTCGTAGAGGAAGCTTTTCTCCCGACCTCGTCCTTTGTACAGCCACTCTCCATCATTCTACAAAAAGTAGGAAATCAATAATTTAATAGATAATTTTTTTAAAATCCAAACAAGAGCTACACATGCAGAGCTGCCAAGTTGTATTTTGCATTTTCGGTATTCTTATCCCCCAAAATCAGTATTTTGACCAAAAAAAAATCTGTATTTTTTACGCGTGAAAAAAATATGCATGCATATCGGCAATGTTCGATCACTGATTACATTTCCGTCCCACGTAAACAATTGTGTTGTAGATCTACACTAAGCACTGCACAATGGACTGAACATTAATTTGCCCTTTCAAAATGTAGCTTATCAAATGAACATTCATTACTGTCATTGACTGGACAATTCCTTCAGTCTTTTCTGCAAATGTCCTTCATTTCAGTTCTAACTCTTAAGTGTCTCTAATGTACATGTTGCTTCCAAAGCAACGACGTCGTTAGCATGCACTCGACTCGTAGTCACATCGCAAGCACAATTAGTACACACACACACGTGTACGCATATTGGCAAGTTGCAGCACCGATTCCACTTCAGTCCCACACACAGACAATCAATGCTCGAAGCACCGCACACATGCACAGTAATCATACAAACGGATATCCAAAGTCGACACACGTCTTTCAGGGCACCAGCCATGCCCATAGACTAATACACAATTGACACGGCGCGCGCACCGCCCATAGACTTATACACAACTGATATTTTCTTCTTCCGTATTTTAACATGAAACTAGATGGAATTCGACTGCGCGCAGTCCAAAATGATGCCTCCGTTATAGAGCAATTTTACAAACCAAAACAGAAAAAAAAAATTGAATTCACGTTCAATGGTAATCCATTGACAGGTTCTCAGAATATTGTGATTACAAGCAATTTCTCATATACATATATGACCCTTTGATCTTTGACCTCATGACCATAAAATCTACTCAGTTCATTGGCTCTGCAAGATGTTCTGAGTTAAATAGTAATCCATCCATCTGTTCTAATGAGAATGCGTTCACAAGCTATTTTTGCATACATAATGGGCCCATGACCTTTGACCTTTGACCTTATGAACCAAGAATCTACTCAGTTCATTGGCTCTGCAAGTAACAAACATGACCTAATTTTGGCATGAATCCATCAATCGGTTCTAGAGATAACGCGATCACAAGCTGTTTTTGCATTCATAATGTGCGCTGTGGCCTCGACCTTTGACCTACGTGCTCCAAAATCTAATCAGATTGTCTTCCTATGGTGATACACACTATCATTAAGTTTGAAGTTTTTACATCTCCAGTGGTTCTTGAGATATCATGATAACAATCTCAATGTATGGAATTTCATAAGTTGACCTCTGTGACCCTTGACCTTTGACATACGTGCTCCAAAATCTAATCAGATTGTTTTCCTATAGTGATACACACTATCACTAAGTTTGAAGTTTAAATCTCCAGTGGTTCTTGAGATATCATGATAACAATCTCAATGTATGGAATTTCATAAGTTGACCTCTGTGACCCTTGACCTTTGACATACGTGCTCCAAAATCTAATCAGATCGTCTTCCTATGGTGATACATACTATCCTTAAGTTTGAAGTTTAAATCTCAAATGGTTCTTGAGATATCGCGCTAACAAACTCAATACAAGGAATTTCATAAGTTGACCTCTGTGACCTTTGACCTACGTACTCCAAAATCTAATCAGATCGTCTTCCTATGGTGATACATACTATCCTTAAGTTTGAAGTTTAAATCTCAAATGGTTCTTGAGATATCGCGCTAACAAACTCAATACAAGGAATTTCATAAGTTGACCTCTGTGACCTTTGACCTACGTACTCCAAAATCTAATCAGATCGTCTTCCTATGGTGATAAATACTATTCCCGAGTCTTAAGTTTAAATCTTAAATGGTTCTTGAGATATTGTGATAACGGTCAAACGGGACGGACGTACGGATGGACGTACGGACGGTACGACGTACGGACGGACAACCCGAAAACATGATGCCTCCGGCACCACCTTCGGTGGCGGAGGCATAAAAACGTACGTCCTTATTTTAAGTTGATTTCCGTACCGAATACAGCAAATCCGTACTACTTGGCAGCTCTGCACATGGCTCCTAATTACTCCTTGTAATGTGCTCTTATGGTGATAGTACTATCACTTAGTTTGAAGTTCATAACCACTTGACATATTACAGCAACGAGAAAACGGAATGGACGGACAACCCCAAAACATAATGCCTCCGGCACCAACGTCATTGGGAGTGCGCAGGCATAAAAAGTGTGCATTTTTCAAATTCTCTAGAAAGTCCTTTTATTGTCATCAGCCATTTGATAAAAGCAATAGAACTTTTTTTGTTTTTTAAATAGTACATAATTATATTCCAAAAGATAAGCATTGATGGATGTATGTCTTAGAATAAGTGAATTGTCTTTACTTTAGTCCATAAGATTTCATTGATGAATTTGGCATAATTTTGAAAATGTCACTAACCTGATTCTGACGAGAGTCTTTAGGTAACCCTTCAATCTGTTCTCTGATGAAGAGAAGATCCTGTTCTTTTAATCCGCTCTCTTTCAGCTTGGCCTCCAGATGATTCTCCTTGATCAGATGATCGAACATCAGCACAGACAGGTGCTCATGCTGGGTAACAAAATATTAATATAGTGGGTTAAGACACATAAGCAAATATAGGTTATCGTGGGAATCGACTTTGAGACCATTTGGGTATTTATCTGGTAACAGATTCTGTTAATTACCGAGAGTGGTATTCACTTTACTCGACTCTCCAAGAGACCAGCAGGACGCTTCAGTAATTTCTTGGTGGGACATCTAACTTTACAGAGTGAGAGACTTGTAAACACATAAATGGGATTTCTACCAATTTCTGTGTCAGCAAATCATGACACAATAAACTGCAGACAATATCTCTTTCAGAAGAGCTGCAAACAATAGTAAGTAGTAACATAGAGAAACTTTTGAAAAAAATCAACCTGAGGACCATTTCTACAGCCTCATGAATCAATTTTGAAAAATTACACATTGTAATAATGATATAATATTATTCTGAATATGGTTTCTATAGGAAATACAATAAAAACATTAAACTGCCTAAGTTGATTTCATCAAAGTCTTTTCAATTGTGTTCCACAGAGTTTCAATGAAATAATCTACTATCTCACTCAATATCTGTATCCCTCTCCAATGTGCATTTCGTACATTTTAATGAAGGAAACCTTCTACAAATTATATTTGAACAAAACTTATTTATACATTACCAATCAGAAATACATACTTGAAATTGTATGGTGGTACACACATAAAGTAATTGTTGGACTGAAAACCATATCATTAATTTAATCAGGAGATGGGATTATTTCCAACTGATGTGTCAAATCGTTAAGTTACGGAAATGGTCATACTTTAAATGTCTGTGGTTAGAGACTCTTAGAGACTTGACAAAATACAATTTTGAAGTGGTTCTCCCATCATTTCCTAGGCCATAACATCATGTATATACTTTTAAACTTCTTTTCAACGTTTTCATATGAAATGGAATCAACCGTTAGATATTAAAGATATATGACTGCAAAATATGATAACATACCATAAAATCTCTGTGTATAAGGCGCACTTTTTTGCAGCCGAAAAAATTTGAAAGTCGGGGGTGCGTCTTATACACAGGTACAGAATTTTTTATTTTGTTTTAATTTATTTTTTTAAAGTTTTTATTTATGGCGCTATGCCTGGCAATGTCTCCCAGCTCAGTAATCAGTGTGTTGACTCACCACTCGGAAGCTACAACAACACTCAAATGTGTCTGTCATCTTGGTTTGAAAGTAGTCTTTCTAAGAGATCTCAATATGTAGTAGTTTATAATAATAATTCCTCAAATTTTTTCTATAACAAATGGTGTACCACAAGGTCCTATCCTAGGTATTGTATTGTAATTTACATTAATGATCTTACACATTCTTCTAAAAACGGCATTGTTATTATTATTTGTGACAAGTTCACAAGCACAATCAAGCACCTTCAACTGCACCTCGATGTTAAATGAAGGTCCTTCCCCGCGTGGGTTTTCGGCAACAAAACAACAACAAACAAACAAAAACAAAACAATTTTTTTTTTTGCCCCCGAAATAGGGGTGCGCCTTATACACAGGTGCGCCTTATACACAGAGATTTACGGTACTCAATTAAAATCATGGAAGAAATATTGCTTTAAACAAAAATATCCACAAAAATACTTGCATGTACCTTGTGTTTAAAGTCAGGTCTGACCTTAGGAATGAAGAATAGATCAAACATGTGTGAGAACGGACCATGACCTGATAAAACAAAGACAAAGAATGGAGCGGAAAAAGGTAATATTTTACACATTATGCACATAATTTTGAATTATCAACAATGTTTAAACAGGTTTTAATAGGGTAATATATCCCAACAAAAATATGTCCTTTCCTGATCAAGGGGCAACTTCTTCTCTCAGATGTTTTAATTTGCATCTTTTTCTATATCTTTCTTTGATCTGTTACAAATCATTTTTCAAGAGACCAGTGAAGTAAACAGAAACTGTATTAGCTTGGATGACCATAGCACTTCATTGCAGGCTTCTTTTGCACAGAGAAATGTGAAATTTATGTTCATGCCCATGCATAAGGACTCAGTTACATGTCTATTCAGACAATCAAATGGTTAATCTTCATCACATCTGACTTCCCTTTCAGTGATGTGACTAAATGACATAATTGACAAAGATTATGCATTCCCTGGGAAATCCCTTAAATAGAAAGAATAACAATGTAGCAATCTATCCCTTTCTATATATGCCGTAAAATCTTATTCTTATTTCATACAAGCAACAGATTGATCATTATTAGATCTTTTTTCCATTTCAGAGTTGGGCATTTCTTCTTAAGGACACCTTTTTCTGTGGCAAAAGCCCCTTTAAAACCAACAACATTTTGCAGCAATCTAGAACTTTCCATATATGCATCTCATTCTTACCTAGATCATGACAAAGACCAGCAATCTGCACACAGAGGATGTCTTTGTCTGTGATCTCAAGCTCTGGTTGCTTCCGTTGAAGGGAGAGGACAAGCTCTCTGGCAAGGTAGCACACTCTGTATAATAGAAATTAATGAAAATCCTTGAATTAGTCCATTACCATGTCCATTTGCAATCAAATCTAAGCAATTGCGTGATCTATACTGCCATAATAATAGTAAAATCACAATGAACGATATTGTTTACACGGATATTTCTAAAGCGCTCATATGCACAATGTAAGGTGGTCGATCCATTTCAAAATTACCTTCGCTCAAGCAAGGATAATGATTTTAGTGCTTATGGTATTCAGTAATTCCTTTTAATCAGTACCCGTTGAACACCTGAGTGGAGATTGGCAAATGTAGATCAATGTTTTGCCAAAGGACACCAGTCTTGCATACATTGGCCAAGCAATCTACTTTATTGAATTAGACTCAACGTGAATTTCGAAGGAATGAAAAACAGACATGAGAAGGACAAAAATGTGTTTGACTACAAGATCTTATAACACTGATTTGAATCACATCTTAAACAAATGAAAGATTATCATTCCCTTGATGGTGAATTTTTCTGTGCTTAAGTATACAGATGTAAAAAATGGAGCATCTCATGAATATTATATTCATCACAGGCCTTTAGTTATCTACCGGTATACACTCCTTACTGTTAAAACCATGTATCTACCAACATACACAGTGTACAATGTAGTTGGCAACCTAGCTATTTACAACATTGTTTTCTTTTGTGAGACACAGAGAGAGAGAGAGATCAATGTTCACACTTCCTGTGACGACAGGAAACAAAGACTTGATATACTCCTAAACTGTAGCAAACTCCTTTGTTCTTCAAACTCATCCAATAAGAAAATATTTTTTTTGTAGTTACTCTTATCTTAGAATTATAATTTACAATTTCAGAAATAACTAGGTAGGTACATGTATAAACAAAATGCTAGACACATGTTTCATGATGTTCATAGGCAACTTTATACTTACCCTAGCGAGTGTTCAAATCGATTGTGTGCAGCTCCTGGGAAGACAAAATAGCTGCAGCCGAGTTGCTTGATGAAGCGTAATCTTTGAAACTGCGGCGTGTCTATGATCTTGATTAGCAGTGGATCAAAGTCAATATGGCCGTGAACTGAGTCATTGAAAACCTGGGTGAAAGACAAGGCAAAGACAAAAACAAGGCTTCCGTATAAGATATTCAGTATGGTCTTTGAAACTGTGGTGTATTGATGATTTTGATCAATATGATTCCTGATTTTGGTTCCAAATTGAAATCTGTAGGTGCTTACCTTGGTTTTCAGGCTTTGATGGGAGGTTCTTGTTAGTGTGTCGATGATTTCTACAACAGACAACCTCTTTCCCATTGTTCTAAAAAAAAAGGTGAAAAGGTGAAAATACAAAGACAACAAAAGTCAAATAATATTCTTATATTCATTCGCTATGTTCAAGACAAAGACAACTCTGAGAGAACATACTTTTATTAGTACTGCACAGCCTGCACCCAAACTTTCCCTCCCTCAATAAAACATGCATCCTCAACATCTTTAAACTCTGTTTGAAAACTCATCTATTTCAGGAAATCTTTCCATGGACATTGTTTGTTATAAACTAGTACAACCGCCATAGGAAGAATATGCCTACCAACATTTAAAGCTGGAATTAATATCATTTCACTTATATGACTGAATAAATGTTTTTATCACTGTCATTTCTGCTTTTGTTCGTTTTACATTGTAATGTGAAGTGAAATACATTTGTAGAGAAAGTGCGCCATATATTATTTTACCATTATCATCATTGTCCTTTAAACTTTCATACATTATAGTATATTCAGAATCTCATTTCATCTCTAATCGAAAACTATCATTCCACTGACAAAAAAAAAAGATCTTCCTTAGAAAACATTACAGTACATAAATAGCAAGAACCTTAGTCATTTCATATTCAAGAATGAAATATATTGCATACAGGGTGCTACAAACAGCTTTAAATTCTGATATCAACCAAATTGCAATAATTGTTTGTTCTTACTGAACTCCGATCTTTTCCAGTCTCTCCTCAGTCATCTGTGGTAAGTGATCTCCACTGATGTTTTCACCTGATGTTCAAAAGAAAACAATCATGAGAATACTTTTTTTCTTTCTCTTTAATCATGAGAATACTGCGTTCCAGTAGAAAGTCTTTATTTTATGTCCCACAAACTGTGACAAAATCGTATGGAATGACTTCCCGGAATACCTTAGGGGCTTAGAAATATAGAAACATATGAAAAGTTCAGAAGCAATTTGAAAACAAAGCTATTTAGCACTTTGTAAGATCTCATAATTGAACTCAGTGCACTATTTCCACTCATTCTGTATTCTGTAATCTGTTTGATACAACACCTACTTTGCGTGGATTCTTGTCATTTGATTGGAGGATTGTTGGTCACATGATATTCAATAGATGTTATATTGCACGACCGTGCATTTTTGGTTATATGCGCCGTGCATTTTTGGTTATATGCAGACTGCGTACCTCTCTGCCGTGCGCGTATCCCTGCGTGTATCTGACGCGAAGGCAATCTAAATGTAATCGAGAAGGCTTGACTCCAACTTTAATTTATCTTTAATATAAGGAGTAAAGCATAATTGTTTGATAACTTTCTATTAGATCTTCTTGATGTTGTATAAAACAAATAAGGAATGTTTTTCATTTGTTCAATATTGCGAATATTTTCATTCGTTGAAAGATTAAAGGTATTACAAAGTTTTGGGAAATTTTGAAAAATGGATGGATAGTGATTCTTTACAATTTTGATATATTTGGATGCCCCTGTGGATGTATTAAAAACACCAGAAATTTTAGCCCCTAAAACACTTCTGCTTTTGAGAAAAATAGAATATAAAGATTTACCGGTGCTCCCGGTAAATGTTGATAAATTTCAAATAGCTCCTACGGCCGTACAATGGTAGCTGCGATCATGAAAATCTCAGAGTATGTAGTTGTGGTATATCATTTCCGAACGAGAATAGCTTATCGGTCGATTTTGGGCAATACACATTGTTTTATAGCTTAATTAATATCTTGACCTTGAGAGGGAGCTATTCAACATAATGTGTTTATTATTTACAATTTCATAACTTTAGAGTCGATTTCGACCGCGACAACGATCACTGAATATTGTAGGATCGTACATGCTTCCAATGTGTTCATTTGAACCAAATTCATGACCCCATACCAAAACTTTGTATTACCTTTAACGTTAATTCTATTCAACTCGGCTAACGCCTCGTTGAATAGAATGTTAATCTTTCAACTCATGAAAATATTCGCACTTTTGAACTAATAACCACTCATTATTTGTACTATTAAGCGCATAGAGACATTCTATTATGCCTATGTGTTATGCGCTA